>CAJNIZ010032258.1:50460-65849 GCA_905231905.1 Symbiodinium pilosum | reverse complement strand
GGGGGCAGTACCCAACCTATGTAGTAGATACTAACTGGGCACCTAAACTCTCAACCCTGCGATTTCAAGCGACCCTTTTTTCAAATGGTGGGCTGTATAGGGACTCGTCTCCTAAAGGCCTTAGTTCGGGAGTTTGAATGATTATGCTTTGTCTTGTGCTTCAGCTTGCAGGTACCTGCGTAGGAACCCCTTTGGGGCTGAAGTATGCACCGTATATGTGCCTGGAGCCTTTGGGTCTTGTGTCTAGGGATCAGGCTCCCCCAGATCCTAATGTGGAGCTTACTTCTTTTTCATCAACTCGACAGCGGGCGGTGTCATGTGCTGAGGCCCCTTTTGTTGTAAGCCCGTACTGTTTTTGCCTTCAGCAACAGATGGCCTATCTATTTTGGCAAACTATTGGGGGTGCTGGGGCTTTGGAGTCTGGGTTTGAGCGAACCCTTCCGGTCCCAAATCCTGACATTCCGGCAAAGCCTGTTGAGCTAACATTCAAGAAGGTCGCTGCGATGCAGCTATCAGCTGAAGCATGACTATAACCCCAAACCAAAAATGTACAACAACATGATGTCGTGCCCTGACTGATGAATGTGACATGACAGAATACCCAGACAGGAAAGCCAATTCGAAAGTACTATCCACCACTGTGGATGAGCCCGGCGTGTTGCTGATACTGTCAGCAAAACCCTAAATCCTGATCCCTAANNCTAAACTCCAACCCCCAAACCCTAAGCCTTAACACCCCAAACCCTAAGGCTTAAAACCCCAAACCCTAAACCCTACGCTTTAAGTGCACTCTTACTTTCCGTCTATGGAAGCCCTATGCATCCCGTTATAGCCCCTAAGCCCAAAGCCCACAACCCTAAAATCCTAAAACCTTTAACCTTAAAACCCTAAAACCTTAAACCCAGGTGGAGCCGGCCGTTACAGCTTGGCTGTCGAGGCCCTTGCGCTTAGGGTCCTTTGTGGGAGATTTGGATTTGTGGGGTTGAGGGTTTAAGGGTTAGTGGTGTAGGATTTAGGGTTTGAAGATTTAGGGTTTAGGGGTTTAGGGTTGAGAGCGTTATGGTGCTTTGTGGGAGTTTTGGATTCAGGACTAGGGGTTTAAAGGGACTTTAATGGGAGCCCAAAAACAGGGAATCCCCAGGACTATGGTAGGAATTTAGTATGGGCGGTTTGGGTTTAGGATTTCGGGTTGAGGCTCTTAGGGTTCGTGGCTTGGAGGTTTTAGAACTTATGATTTGAGCTATAGTCTAAACTCCTTAATGAAGGGGTGTTATATTGGGGATTGTATAGGGGAATACTGT
Organism: Symbiodinium pilosum; assembly: GCA_905231905.1. NCBI lineage: Eukaryota > Dinophyceae > Suessiales > Symbiodiniaceae > Symbiodinium > Symbiodinium pilosum. The sequence goes on along the minus strand of CAJNIZ010032258.1, from coordinate 64,548 downwards.
AATGGTTATTAAGGGGATACTAGGACTTTAGACAATGGCTCATTTGTTGTTTAGGTTTCAGGGCTTTGGGTTGAGGATTCAAGGTCTTGCCCTCAGGGTCCTGGGGGGAAAAACAAACAGACAAGAGAATGGACTTAGAATTTTAGGGTCTAGGGCTTAGGGCAAAGGAAATTTTACACAGTCTAAACCCAAACGTTAAAAACGGGCTTCGCGTGGTGTTATAGGGGGGCATCATTGGGGGCAAGCGAGGGCGCAAACATTGAGCTACAGACCCTCACACACCTACGTCTGCCAAAACGGCCCTTATGTCATCCCAGAGTTCTCCCTATCAAGGTTTTGTGTGAGGTTACGGGTAGCTCTATATACATATACATATATGTATATATACACATACATGTACATATACACACATATACATATATATATATACACATATGGATAGATATTTGCTACCCCCAAACCCTATTCCGATTCAAGAGGCCCCTTCACTACAACCCGAACCCAACAAACACTCGCATAAACTCAGTTGTCGTGACATATTCCATTTGATGTTCCGCATGAGCCTCAAACATCTTGATATCTTCCTACATATCCATGAAACACAAAACCCTGAGTCCCTCAACCCTGAACCCTAAACCCCTAAACCCTAAAGCTTGAACCTCAAACCCTAGAACCTAGACTTCTATAAACAAGGGGCTGCAAAGTAGATCCCATTCCCCACCCTGAGCCCTGAATCAACCCTTAACCCTAAGCCCTGGACCCTGACCCCTAAACCCCAGACATTTGTCTAAATCTAAACCCTTGGCCCTAAGCACTGAAACCCTTAACTCTCCACCTTAAAACCTTAAAAACTCCGGAGCCGGCGGAATGAGCTATAGTCCAAACTCCTTAAAGGGGGTTATTAGGGTTTAGGGTTTTAGGGCTTAGAGTTTAGGGTTTAGGGCTTAGGGTTTAGCGTTTAGGGTTGTTATGTAAGGGATTTATGGGGGACTACTGTAGGAGTTCTTCAGGGGGATATTGGGAGCTTAGAGCCCTAAGCCCTCAACCGCAAACCTTAAATTGTAGGTGCCATTTGCTAAGGGGCTCAGATGTCTTTAGAGCTGCCTTGAGGCTGCCGGGGATCCGGCTTTGCTGCAGCTGACACTGTCTGGGAACCTGTCTTTTTGTGGGTGTTTTTTTTGCGGGGAGGGTGGGGGAGGGGGAAGCGGGTTGGTTTCGGGATGTAGGGCTTGGGGGGCTAGGGTTACGAAAATTAGAGTTTACCTAAACCCTAAACCCTAAACCGTGTACGACCAGGGATTTGGGTTAAGTTTGTAGGGTTTAGGCTTAGGGGGAGTACAAGTGGATTCTAGGGACTTTGCAGGGATCAGTTTGGGAAACCTCCCTAACCCTCAACTAGCCCTGTCTGGAAGAATATGTTGTGTGTGTTTTGCGCTGTTGTTTTACTGACTTCTGGGGCCCAGGTAAAAAAATATGATTGGGGCCACGGTGCCCCGCGATTGCAAGAGAAACTGCCGCTGCCGCAAGAGTCCAGGTTCTCAACATACACATGTGTTAGTAACTCCTAGACCCATCTGAAATTTGTAGTATAATTGCTTCTACCCGAAATGCCAGGTACTCGAATATTCGGTGCCCGGATTTCCTGGGTGTTCTACAACCTTAACCTCGCGTGTCCCTGTGGCGTATTTTAGGCCCCTTGCAACTTGCAAATCCCCATTACAAGGGAAACTGCTGCTGCAAAAAGCGTCCAAGTCCCTAAACCCCGAAACTTTAAGCCCTAAACCCTAAACCCCGAAACTTTAAACCCCATTAAACTCTGAACCCTACACCAACCCGAAGCCTGTACCATATTTACAGCTACCCAAAATACCAAGTACTCGAATTTGGGGTACCTGGACCTTCTTAGTACCCGCAACCCGTTTATGTTCCTCCAGAAGCCCTTCAAGGGGATGAAAAACCTTAATCCTTAAACTTCAAATTAATAGGGCTAGTATAGAAGAAGAATATGGTTGAATAAGCCCAGATAGGCCAAAAGAAGCGCTGAAGTTTTCCCCAATACCACCAAAAACGGTTTAGGGTTTAGAGGGGCCCATAGTAGCCCCATGATAAACCCTTATTGGGTACATGGACGCGTACTGCTGAGGTCTCCCGGACATCTCGAGGCCGCAGAGCATCGATCGAATAAGTATGCCTAGATTTCATTGAGCATTCCAGACTCCTCAGCGCCATACTCTAAACCCTAAATTCCTCAAACCCTAAACCCGAAAAACAAAGCCTAGATGTCTCGAGCCCTAGATCCTAAATCATAAAACCCTAACCTATAATTCCTAAACCGTAAAGCCTAAACCTTTATCCCGGCGTCCCTAAAACCCTAAAACCCCAAGACCCAAGAACCCCAGTTGAGGGGCTCTGTGTTTTAGGGTTGGGTCTACACCCTAAACCCTAAACCCTGGGGTAGGCAGGTTGATGCTTCAGAGCCTTGGGCCTTCGAGTTCACTTACTGGAAGGTTCATGGGATTGAATCATTGGGGGGCAACCTACATAAGCCCAGCTAGGGGGATTACTAGGTACCCCAGTGGTACCCNNTTACCCTTTTTGTTTGGGGGTCTCCTTTTTAAAGCAGAACAGTAGGAAAAAGGGTACCCTTATTATTTGGGGTTTAGTGGGAAGCCTAGATTATAAGTAGCCTGGTTGAACAGAAGTAGTTTCTAGGTCCCAGGAGCCTTTTTAAGTACTGCCTCCACCCCATGATCAACAAACCCTGCTTGCCTCGGAAATTACAGGAGATAATCCCAAAGACCCCATTCCTCTTGTGAGATTTGAGAGCCAACAGAACCGCTGTAAATGCTACCGTAGTCTTGCCCGGTGACATGCCCGTCTTCGAATATTCGCACTCCAGTCCTATGAAGCCAGTACTCAGGGTCCTGTATGTGACTGCAACAGAATGGGACAGCACTCGACCCGTGGGTACTTCATATGCGTCTAGAACCCTCAAACCCTAACATCCACGAGCCCTTGGGTTCAGGGACTTTGGTTAGCGTTTTGGGAGCTGGTAGGCGTGAGGGTTAAAAGCGATTATTTTTGACATTGCCCTGAGCTGTTTTGAGCTGGCCTTTTGGACATGAACATATTTTCCCTCATCGATGTTATGCAGGACCCTAAGCCTTTAACTGATATGCCGACATTTGCCAATGACATGACAAGGGAAACTTGGCCATATTTCTGCTAGTGTTCAGACTTTGGCCCTACTCCCTACAGATTGCTATACTATCCCAATTTTTGTTTTGGGGAGATAAAGCTCCTTCAGTTTGATGAGGCTAAAGCTATACTACCCCAAGTTCTGGGCAACACTGCTTGAATTCGATATGTTCAAAGCAAGACTCCCACCAATGCCTAGGGTGTAGAAATATATGCTAGAATTCTTGTGCTTAAAGCGACAAGACGCTAATTCCTATTGGTACCTTGAGAGGCATTCAAAGGCAGGTAGTATCGCAACGGCCAAAACCCATGAAAAGAGCCAACAAGGAAATATGTCTACATAACTGTTGAGGTTCAAGTATGTCCTAAACCCCAAACCTTCGCACAACAAGTTCATACTCACAACGGAGCTACTTTGAAGTCCTATACTGCCTGCAAGAGTGATTTTTGGACAACGGAGAGTTGTTCTAATTCCTCGGTTCGCTCATGCAACTAGTGGGTGAAAGCCTTGACGAGAAAGTGTGGGTCAAGGGTTTAGGCCCAAGGGATCCATAAGTACCGGATACTCACTGAGCGATGGCAGTCAAAAGAACAGCCCCCACATGCACGTGAGATCTGGGAAGATTGATTCAGAAATTCATGAAGAATATAGGGATGCTGGAAAAGAAAATGGTAACTACCATATTGGGCTATATAATGGTTATACAACGGCTCTATAGGGAAAATGGAAAATAACATGGAACATATACCTATCATATAAAGAAGTCTCAGTCTTAGAGCCCGGCAGACATCCAAAGCATAAGCTCCAAACCCCAAGCCCGCGCTAAACCCTTGACCTTGTAAGATAGCCCTCTATATCAGCTTTAGTCTACACTCCTTAAAGGGGCTTATATAAGGGACCACTATAGACTAGAGCATTTTTGCGCATAGACGTGTATGTAGACAGACATTTTATTTTGGAAATAGATATCCCCGTTCGGCTCCTAAACCCCCTTGCCAAACTAAACACTCCAGACCCTGAACCCCATATCATACATCCCTATAACACCTTCTCATGATCCCCATATACCCCACAGAATATACATATACATATTTATATTTATACCCCTATTTATACCCCTATATACCCTACAGAATATATTTACATATATATATGTATATATATATATGTGTGTATATATATATATATGTATATATCATACAGGTACCTGGATCCTTTAGAGCCTGCAACTCTCGAGGCTCCAGACCCTGAACCCCCATATCATAGATCCCTACAACACCTTCTCATGATCCCTAATTACTCTACAGTATATATAGGCCCCTTTGATACATGGAATATGGGGTATATGGGGATCTTATTAGAGTATACCCAAAGCCATATTCTATCTACCTAAGGGCGGCTATATATCAAATAGGTACTTAACCCTATACCCTACCCTTAAACCTGGATCCTTAGAAACCTGCGCTGGCATTTTGAAAAGGTGACGGGCATAGCTGGCGTTACTACCTCTGAATCAGTTACCATCACAACCTCTCAGCAGGCATGTCTCAGGGTTCATGGTGAAGGGTGTAGGGCTGAGGGCTTATGGTTTAGGGTTTAGGGCTTGTGGGTTGAGGGATGAGGGGTAAGGTAAGGACTTGGGGATTAGGGTTTTGGGCTCTAGGGTTTTGGCCATGAGGGTTTAGGTTTGGAGCTGGGGGTTAAGGTCTGAGGCTTCAAAGTTCAGCGTTTGGATTTTTTTTGGAGCTTTTGGCTTAACATGGCTTAACCTGTAAGATTTGGAGAATAGGACTTTGGGTGGGGACTGAGCCGTGAATATGTGGAGATGTGCGAAGAGGTTTTCATTGAGAGGGGATGGTGTGTAGTCCTGGATTTCTTATGTAATGACGATGCAATGTACCTCTAATAGATTTTCAAAATATATCGGTGTTTTTTTGTGCCTGTACATTCCTTTCAAAAAAACTATGTAAGCCGAATTTCCATGCAGAGTCCGACCATGGCTCCTCAACAAGGTAAGACCAGAAGGACCCTGCACCTGAAACGCACACAATTTCGGGTTCTAGGTTTGGGGTTTGGGGTTCAGGGTTTTGGGCTTAGTTCTTGCGACCCTTGAACCCTTAACAAAAAGAACGTTGCAGCCCTGTAGAAATCCCAACCAACATCGAAAACAAAGCCAACAAGGAAGATCTCCCTTAACCTGTAAACCCATCCACAAGAGTTCCTCAGAGAAAAAAATCCAAGCAGAGTTCCTAAGAAGACCCCACTCATCCCTTTCTAGCCCTATGCATTTCTAAAGCCCCCCTGAGAGTATTCCAGTTGGAGCATTCCCTGCTGCTAAGCCCAAATCCTAAGCTCTGAACCCGAAGACCTAAACTCTTTGCATCCCTTTTGCCTCCTTCGAAAGGGGCCCTTGGGGTTCCTAAGCCTAAACCCTAAATCCTGGGGTGTAGGCTTTAGGTTTTAGGTTTGAGGGTCTACGTTTTGGGGCCTAGGCCTTAGACTTAGACCCTAAACCCTCACACCCCCTTCTCCCCTCAGCCTCGTCTTGGCCAGAACACGGGAACCGCTTTCACAGCGATGGCTCAAGCTCAAGCCTCAGGGCTCTTTGCCATGTGAGCCAAATATGAGCTATGGTCTAAACTCCTTAAAGGGGTGTTATATGGGGAATAGTGGAAAATACAATGGAAGCAACTATTTAGGGTTTAGGGCTTAGGGTTTAGGGCCTCAACTCCTTAAGGGGGGTCATTTACGGGATCATATAGGGGAGTATTATATATATAAACCCTACACCCTAAACCCTAAACACGTATAGGGATTATTCAGGGGATACCAGGAGTTTAGACTATGGCTCATCTTAGGATGGCCTGTTACGTAGACCTCACAGGTTTAGGATTTAGGGTTTAGGGGTTCAGGGTTTAGGATTCAAGATTTAGGAGGTTTAGGATTTAGGATTTAGGGTCTAGGGTTTGGGGCTGATTTGTTCATAGCTTCTTAAAAACCCTAAACCTTACCGACCAAGCACCAACTCCCGCAACCCCTAAGCCATTCCCAAACCTCTCGGATCCTAAAATGCCCAGGGCCTGAAACCTCTGGTTTGCGGTATGAAATGGTAGGGTTCTAGCTTTCCTGGACTTTGAAAGTTATGGGTCTAAGGTATAGGATTCATTAGGGTTACTGTAAGGCCCAAAACCAATAAATGGATCGAAGATGGGTACATCAGATAGCCAATAACCTTCAACTAAGGCAAGAAAGGCCATTACCCTAAACCCTAAACCCTATACTTTTGGTGCCCACGCTTGGTTTTAGGAGTGTTCAGCATTACAGGACATCCGCGCGATTCTGTGCACATGTACATTTACGCGGTTTAGGGGCTTAGGGTTTAGGGTGTGACGGTTTAGGGTTCAGGGTTTGGGTGTGTATATATATATATATACACGATAGGCATGCATGTCTTTATTCGGTTTTGCTTTCACGCGTCGTTATCTTTGGCAGATCGTGGTATGTATGCGTGTGCGTAGCTATGTATGTATGTAGATGTGCTTATAGATGGATGTATATAAGCGCACACACGTGGGTTTCCTTGAATATTGCTAAGAGTCACAACGGGAGGTTCTAAAAGGGATCCCCTTAGAAGCTCCAAACCCTAAACCTTAACCCCCCAAACCCTAAACCTAAGGTTAGAAGTATGGGCCGCTAATATGAGCCCTTAGGCCTTTTAGGGAGGTTCTAGGGACCCTTAAGGGTACATACAGGGTAGAAAGTAAGTATATAAGGATCCCAGGTTGAGGGCCCATACTAGGGGCCCACGGTTTCAACCTCAGACTGAACCCTAAACCTTTAGGGTTTGGGCCCTGGCACATCTCATAGATAGCGATCGAATTCCGGAGGTAGTAGCCACGAAGTTGGGTGTCCATAGGACCATGACACTCATTGGAGGGGGTTATAGGGGATACATGAAGGTTCTATAAGGATACCTAGAGTTTAGGGGGCACATATAGGTTCACGGGATTTTGGAACCTGCAACTAGGACCATGACATGGAATTATAGTTGATTCCTGCCTCACCCTAAACCTTAAACCCTAAACCCTGACCCTCAAGCGGATTCCTGCCTCCTGTCCTGGCGCTCACAGCAATTCTTTCTGCGCAGAGATCTCAACAGGAAGCAGGTGAAACCTCTAAATCCTAATACCTGATACAGGGTTTGGGGTTTAGGGTCTGGGGTTCGTCTGGACCTCGAAAAAGGAAGTGTAATGGCCCAAGTCCCACACACAAGCCAAACGGACGTCATCCTACATACGCTTGGAGGCTTGGAGTTTATTGAAGGCAGTACGCCCAAACCTCCCAGCAGCATTTTAATCGGGCGAACTGGAAGTATATCGCCAGACTTCGCTCCAAGCAATTTACATATGGGAAGTTCCCAAAAAGGGACCCCTGAATATTGGGTGCCATAATGTAATCTATAACCAACGGGGGCCCATAATTTTGATAATACATCATGTCAAACAGGCCCAGCATGGACTTGCTTCGGTCTCCGACCTGAGGTTTAGGGTTTACTGGGAGGGTCAGGGGGCTCAGTGAGTATACTTCTAACCCCCATGCGCCATATGATAACCCCAGTTATCCTTATTATTAACCCACTTGCTGCCCCTCACCTTCCAAGAAGGGGGTTAAGAAAATTCTCATGATCCTGATGATGATGATGATGATGATGATGAGGACAGCTCATCATTACACGGTCTAGCGGCTTTGGGCTTAGGCTTGATGGTTATGCTAATAATGATGATGATGATGATGATGCTGATGACGATGATGATGCTGATGATGATAAAAACCAGTGATGATGGCGGCGGCAGTGGCGGTGGCGGTGGCGGCGGCGGTGGTGGTCACTTCTCTTCATGTCATTGCTCTGCTGCTTTCTCTAGCCTTGTTCGAGCGAATGCCGATCAAAAGCTTCAAAGTCTTGGATTCCTTTCTATAACCCCGGCCTTCTAACAATAACCTCCCGTATGATCGGCATTTTCTCTTATATCTACTGGTACTACATTGGGGATTCGTGATCATAAGGGCGGGTGGAGTGGTGTTTCGTAAGGACCCCCCAAAAAAGAGAGCACCGAGCTGTTGCGAATCGTTTTTAAGTGCGCGTCAGCCCTGGGCACTACCTCTGGCTTCTTTCACCTGCAACTTAGGTTTAGGGCTGAGAGTTTGGGGTTTAGGGAACTTAGTAACTTAATCGGCTTGCGGCTTGAGTTTGCAGGCATAGCCCCCTAGACTGTGGGACAAACGGAACCACAGCTAAACCCTAAGCCGGAAATTACGAATTTTGCTAAATGCCCGAGGTGGATATATCCGAGACTGCCCTGGAGGGGGAGGCTGGGAGCTAAGGTTTGGTGCCTTCGGCAGCTTTCGGGGGGTTTCCAGGATTTAGGGTTCGGGGTTTAGGGTTCAGGGTTTCTAGGTATGTGCAAAGCTTAGGAGCTAGCAACTTCTGAACCTTCACCTACGGAAACCTTGCTGAGAACCGCAGAATGATCGCGGTGTAACCACCCATACTTTGCAGGCCCTGGCGTTATGAACGAATAAGGTAACCTACTTATATAGGATTACAGCAAGGTTATGATGGATTTTTTCTAAACTTCAGCGTCCCTCAATTTGTTTGTCCAGCTTAAGTAGATAGAATATGGCTTTGGGTATATCATAGTAAGATCCCCATACACCCCATATTCTATCTACTGAAGGTGGACTATAGCCCATCCATAAGCTCCCTGAACCACAACTTTGTGAACCCCCCTATCCTCTTTTGGCCCTAAGTCTATAAGTCGTGCCTACATTGGGCCGTAGGGTTTAGGATTTTAGGGTTTAGGGTTTGTCAGAATAGCACCTACATGGCGCCTTATAACGCCCAAACCCTGAACCCCAAACCCTAAACCCTAAACCCCACATCCCACCCTAAAACCCTAAGCCCTAAACGTATAGCTAGGCGGTCCCTCCATGCATTTAGTTCCTCCAAAAGAGGCACACTGCAGCCCCGCCATTGCACTGAAGTCAATATCCGGGATTCCCAGTAGAAGTTCTCGTTTTGGTAACGTGTAGAAAAGCTTCATGCTCAGTGTAAGCGGATGCTTGAACGTGCGTGTTCATTGCTGGGCAAAATGGTGATTATGGCGGCTTGAGGACATACAAGGCGGCCCTCGTCATTTCTAATTTCCAGATCAGCCCGAAGGAGTCAGAGTTTGGGAGTTTGCGGGTTTAGGCACTAAATGGAGTTCTTGCTCAGAACCCCAAACCTAAGCCTCTTAACCTTAAGCCCCGAAGCCCGAAATCCTAAACCCTCAACCCAAAAAGCCTAGATCCCTAAACCGCGAAACCCGAACAGGCGTCCCTGGCAATTGCCTTGCAGTGGCAAGGGCGAAATGGGTTCACGACCAAGCTGGCTGGAGGTTTGAACTGGTCATTCAGGTTTGCTTGCAATTTGGACTTATGGGGCTTATAGGCTTATAGGGTGTATAGAGGTTTGTAGGGTTGAAAGGGTCTCGGGTTTATACGGCTTGTAGGGTTAACGGTTTGGGTGCAACCTCCATTACCCACAGTTTAGTGGCTTGTAGTGCGGAATCAAATGGGACATGGAATGGAAACTGGGGTTTTATAGGGTTTATAGGTTTCATTGTGTACCTGTAACTCCAAGTAACTGCAGTCATGGTTGCATCTACCCCTAAACTTAAACCCTAAACCCTGAACCCTACGACTATACGAGTAATTAGTACAAAGCCTGTGGGTAATTGGGTTACCGGTGGGGTTTACTTGCAGCCCCAGCAGCCCTAAGTACCCGTTAAAGTATGCAGACTACTAGTTTTGGCATTTTTTATTGGGCTTGAGTTTAGGGTTTAGGGATCCTGTCCAATTTGTTGCTTAGGGTTTTGGGGTGTTTTGAAGCCCAAGTAGGGAAAGGGATCGGGCCCCACCTGACCTTAAAAAATGAATTAGTATGAAATGTGAGCTATAGTCAGCTATAGTCTAAGCCCCTCTTAATAATCTGTATCAGACTCGAGCTCACCTACAAGAACCAATCACGGTCCTACAAACTGTGTCGAAGGGGCACAGGAGCAAACGCCTCAGCGGGCTGCCAGACCGAGGAGCTGATCTCCCCCGAGACGACCGCAGCGAAGGCAGCAGCGAAGGCAGCAGCGAATGCAGCGAGAGGCGGCCTTGGAGAGATCATTGAAAGCAAGGCGAGATGAACTGACAACTGAACAACAAAACGCGGCGATTGAGAGGGCATGTCACCTCCGGAGCAGTCTGGAGGCTGAAGGATACAGCCGTGGAGACATAGTCAGCGGTGCGCAACAAGTTCTCACCGCGCTACTGCGACAATGGGTGGCTGAGGACGATGGCGGTGTTCCAGACGGCGGTATATACTCCCTTATATCACCCACTTTAAGGAGCTTAGGATTTTAGACTATAGCTCATATGGGCCATAATCTAAACTCCTTAAAGGGGGTTATAAAGGGGATTATATAGGGAACTACTATAGGGGGTTATTAGGGGGGATACTAGGAGTTTAGACTACAGCTCATATGGCTCCAATAGGGGCTTCTTACAGGCCTTGGAAGGGCATGGTTGTAGTGACGGGGTTCGGGTGTAATAAAGGGATAATGGAAAAGAAAATAGAAAGTACTACTTAAGGTTTAGGGTTTAGGTTCTGGGATTGAGGGTAGCAGTGGCATGCCTCAAAAAAGGTCTTAAGGTTTAGGGTTTTTGAGGCTTAGGGTTTTAGGTTTGTGGTGTTTAGGGCTGTATGGGTCTAGGGCTAAGCACTTTAGAGTTTAGGGGTCTACGATTTGGGGGTTTAAGGTTCAGGAAACCATAAACCCTAAAGTGGTTTGGGGCTGAACATCCTGGAGTTGCTCGTGATCTTCATTCGTTACATGGATGAAACTCCCATCGCTGCCACGCGGCCTGTGTTCCCAGAACGCCCTGCCGTGACCCAAACTGGTCAAGGGTATAATAAAGGGATAATGGTTTTAAAGCAATTGCTACTTAAGGTTTAGGGTTTAGGTTCTGGGATTTAGCGTTTAGGCTTGGTGTTCTTACCCTTAACCCCAACCAAATAAGGCAGGAGTATCGCCCCTTTTTGAGGGACTCCAGATGAGCTATGGGGGCTATGTAGGGGATTATATGGAGGACTATTATAGGGGTTATTAAGGGAGATACTAGGAGCTTAGATTATAGCTCTCATTAGAGTGCAAAAACCGAGTTGCAGAGATCAATGAGAGGGGCGGTGCAAGCAAGATCGCACTTACAATCGACAGCATGGATTGTGTTAGGCTTTACGGTTTCAATGTCCAAGGCGGTTGTCCGCCCCCAAGGACTATCAGTGACTGCCCGAGAACTATTATGTCTTAGACCACGACATGGTGAAAGATGCCAATCTGATGCTGTTTCGGTTTTACTGTAGGGTTTGAGGTTCAGGGACCTGCCAGAAACCAGATGTAAGGCTGGGTAGCCCGTAATCAACGGGTCCTTTACTGGGAGGCTTGAGGGCATTCAGGGATCTATCAGCACGAGGACTGCAAAGTATGATGTTATCTCTTAATCAGGCTTCTTTAGCCGTAATAAGCGTAAAGTTTGGGAAGCCTTCTACCATGAAAGAGAAAGAGCCCAGGTTTTCGACGATGCCAATGCTTACACAAAACGATAGCCTATTGGTGCCTCCATAAATGCCCTTAAACCCTGAAAGCCCTAAACCACTAACCCGAAACCCTAACCAACCTTACAGACCTGCATTAGGACCCTCAAGCCACAAATACCCGCTGTAAACCCTTAATTCAATTGTTACCCGAAGCCCTAAACGTTAAACTCGAAAACCTAACACCCTAATCCATTAACCTCTCAAACCCTAAGCCCTAAGCCCTTAAACCTAAACCTCAAACCCTAAAAACCCTAAACCCTTAAAACCCTAAACCTTTAAAACCCTAAACCTTTAAAACCCTTAAAACCTAAAACCCTTCAAACCTAAACCCTAAACTCAGGGCCCAAGATGCGATAATCCGCTGGAGTTCCGAAATCCCTGGCTGCGACGAAGTCGTTTCCGGAGGTCAGCGATCTGCAGGGTTTAGGGTTTTAGGGGTTTTGAGGGTTGGGGGATTTCAGGGTTGAGGGTGTTAGGGTTAGTGGTTTGAAGGTTTTGGGGTTAGGTTTGAGGGTTTTGGGGGTTAGGGGTTTAGGGGGTTGGGGGTATAGGGTTTAGTGTTTGGGGTTTAGACGGTCGACACCCCCGTGGATGATCTGGAAAGTAGATCCTTTTCAGGGTTCTTGGACATTATATACCGCAACTAGGATAGCCTGATAAGCCTCAAGAGGCCCAATGATACCCAATCATCATCAGTAAGACCTGTAACTTGTGCGGACGCAGGCATTAGGGGGTTCCCCATGAAGCACATGGCCGTTTCAGTGATTATTTAGGAACATGGAATCGATATGGGGATTAGGGTTTTGGGGCTTGGGGTTTCAGTGTGGTGTAAGGCTTGGGGCTTGGTGTTTGGAGAGTCCAGCGGTTATTCGGGTCAGGGGCCTAAGATTTTTTGGGATTTGGGCTGCGGTTTGGGGCTTTAGGAATTTTGGTTTATGGTGGTATCGATTCGGAACATTCCGAGGGTTTTGCTTTGTGTCGCAGAGCCCCAAACCCTATCCCTTGGCTTTTGTACCCCGCGGCTTGGATGCCCGACTCATGGAATGCAGCCCTTATTCAGGATATGTGGGACCCAAAGCCTAACGTTACAATCATCAACGCTGTTCCGGGTTTGTAGGGTTAAGGGTTCGAGCCTAAGGTCGCTGCGATATTGTGATCCTGGTGCTCATAGCCTATCTTGGACGTAGGTAAGCATGTCTTTGCGCGAACTGGCCGTACTGCTCGTGAATCTCAAAAGCCCAACTCACAAACCAGTTCTGCCTTACCCTAAACTGCAAGTCTGTTTCCTAACAGGTTCCAAAACACCCCTGCATGTCTGAAACACAAACCTCATTACTAGATACGTTAAGCCCGAAACCCTAACCCTAAACCTTAGAACCTAAACTAAACCCTGAATCCTAAACTAAACCCTGAACCGTCTTTTGTTCACAAGCACGCCCTACACCTATTTAGAACCCCTGCCCCTATATAACCCCTATATGAAATTCCATTTTGTTTTCCCTAAACCTCAAACCCTAAACCTATACCCAATATAACACTCTCGCAGATGGCGGTGGAGGAGGGCCAGTGGGGCTTGTCCTCGGCGGCTTAGCCTACACATGGGGGGTGCTATGGGCTCAAACTTTAGGAGCTTTAATGTAGGGTTTTGGGTTTAGGGTTTGGGGGTTTTGGGTGTAGGGTTTAGGATTTTGGGGCTTAGGGTTTGGTAGCTAAAGATTTGTGTATGCGTGCTTTTCCAAAATGAGGAGTGCCGTTTTGGGAGTGCTTATATATACACCTATAACACGGATGATCGTACTTTGGGGTCTACATTTCGTTTAGGCTTTAGGTCCGCGCGTGTGGGGTGTAGGGTTTGGGGTTTTAGTTTTCCAAGTTTACGGCTCGGGTTTTAGTTTTGAGTGTCGAGAGTTTTGGAGAGAATCATGCAAGCGTACATGTTCAAGTGCTTTTGTGTTTTTTACCGGTTCTGGATGGTAAAAAGGGGTATGCAGGGTGTTGAAGGGGTTTGGGGGAAAGCCTACCCTAATTCCTTAGGCCCTACGTAGTGGGTTTCAGGGTGAGGCTTCAGGGAGTGAGCCTCCATTGTTGGTGTAGTATGTCCCCCGAATGCTAGTAATCTCTACACGCCCCCTCCATGGCCCCTACAGTATGCTATCAGGTTGAGGTTTTACCCTAAAGCTTAAGCCCTAAATCCTAAACCCTA
>CAJNIZ010032258.1:11633-45858 GCA_905231905.1 Symbiodinium pilosum | reverse complement strand
CTAAACCCTAAACCCTAAAACAGATGCGCCAGCCAAAGGCTGCAGGAGACACAATGGACCCCTCAGAGGTCTCAGTTGCTCTGACTCTCCTGGGCAATACAAAGCCCAATATGAACCATATAACCTCGGAAAAGACCTTCATACTGGGTGGACTAGGTTCACTGCCGTATAAACTTAGTTGTACCATTCATGTACACTCGCAAAACATGAATGGTTGAGTTTGGGGTTTCAGCTGGAGCTGGGTAGCTTTTTGCTTTCCTGCCCAGAAGGAAACGTGAAACCCCGACCTAGATATGAGCCACGCACCCCTAATTGCCCGAAAACCGAAATCTCTGATAAACCGTCCAGTGGAGGAGAGGGGATAAGTGGAAACCTCTCAGTAATGTAGAAGCTTGGATGGCTACCAATCTTGTGCTCAGTTTCCGTGTGTAAAATTGAAAGGTAACAGGGTCAAACAGACCTCAAGACGGCATTAGTACTTAATTAGGTTCTGCATTCCCACGCAAAACCCTGCACAAAACCAGTGTCCATTTCATGTTCCTTTTTCTTGTCCATAGATCTCTATCCATCCCTATGTATCCCCTGCGCCCCCGTTTAAGATTGGAGGCAATATCCCTACAAATCCTGGGTCCTAGGGTTTGCCCAGACTAGGTGCCCATAGCTCCAACCTGACATTCATTAAAGTCAGTGCGCCAGGATTGTGACAAAGTCTGAAGATCAAATGCTTCATAATCTTAGCTCCTTAAGGGAGGTTATATAGGGGAGTATTATCGGGGTTGTTGAGGGGGATACTAGGAGTTTAGACTATAGCTCAAATGGTCCAAGATTTCAGGGCTCTGGGCTTAGGGTTCAAGAGTTTAGGCAATGACTCCCTGTGAGCCTAGATCCGCCAAGTGGTGTCTGTGATGGGAGGTTCATGGGATTTACCTAAACCCCAAAAGTATGTAAAATGACAGCCCTAAACCCATAATAATAGCCATAAAGGCCATTATTTTACATACTTTTGGGGCCCAGGTAGTAACTACTTATAACTAGGGTTGCAGCCCTGCGTATATCTGGGTTATCCCCTTTACGGTAGATGTACATAGACGGATTCTAAGTGGGCTCACTGCTTTTATCCAGGGTTATCGCCCTGCGAATAATCGGGTTATCCCATGTAGGGTAGTCAAGGGGATTATTGGAAGGATTTACTAGGTCCCATCAGCCTCCATCTAAAGCCTTGAGCAGTTCTCACTTGGGCTGTAAACCCTAAACCCTGAACCCTAAACCCTAAACCCTAAACCCTTAAACCCTAAACCCTAAACCTTAAATAATACAGGGTAGTTGGAGGATCTGGGAAGGTATGGACCTGTGAGATTCCTGACAGTGCTTTTAAGAAGCCAATCCTTTACACCCCAACCCCCCAAACTAGTTTAGGGTTTGGGGTCCTTACCACTACGCCGCGGCCACTCCGCCCGAAACCCTGAATCCATTCAATTCCCAGGTGCAGCATGTGCGCCTGATGAGGCGAGCCAACTTTGAGAAATATGGGAGTTCCCCAAGACTAGGGGTACCCTTAAAGGGGGTTTATAGGGAACATATAGAGTTACATAGGGCTATATGGATTCCCAAAATTAGAAGTACATTTTCGGTGTCCACATTGTCATAACAAAGATAAGATAAATCTAGTATCTTCTTGGGAGAGCCCTAAACCCTAAACCCTGAACCCTAATTGGGACCAATGAGGAATTCGCAGGTTGTCCACAGGGCTCCAAACAGCCTTGAAGTCCTATAAGCCCTGAACCCCGAAGCCGGAAACCCCGAAGCCCTAAACCTTAAACGCTAGGGTTTAGGGTTTAGGGATTCTAGGCCCTAACCCCTAAACCCTGAACCAAAGCGCACCTAATTAAGCCCTAAACCCTAAATTGTGCACTTTGCGGCCCCGCGTAGGCATTGCTTTTGAACTTAGATCCCCGCACCCTGGACCCTAAACATGCCTATTAAATCCCGTGCGTAACTGTCAGTATTAAGGTTCCGAGTGACCACGCTGTTTAGGGTATAGGGTATGGGGTTTGGGGTTTAGGGCATACTCTATGGATTAAGGGTTTCGGGTTTAGGGTTGAGGTCCCTTTGGTACTTTAATATAGTCAGCCCTTTATTCCCTACAAAGGGCGCTCGAGGAGTGCCTCCACGGACTTCACAGTAGCTTCATTTCAAGGAGCTTAGGTTCCCGGATCCCAGTGGGCTTAGGGTTTAGGGATCCCAAAACCCTAAACCCTGACACCCTAGCCCCTAAACCCTAAACCCCAAGCCCTAAACCCTAAAGGTCTCTCACTCCCCGGGTTGGTTTCTTACCGTACATGCAATCCCCTAGGAGTTCAGGAGAGTTTAAAGTTCAGGGTCTAGGGCGAAGGGTGAATCCCCTCCCCGAATAAAAACACAACACAAAGGGCGTATGTAGGGTGATATACGGAATGGAAAAGGAAGTGGGTGATATACGGAATGGAAAAGGAAATGAAAACTACTCTCTTTTGTTGGATTTTGTGCTTCGGGCTCAGAATAGAACCCCACTATCCTAATAGTAAGTACCCTCAGAAGTAATACCATGTGTAAGTGCGAGAACTGGTGGAACTAGAGGTGGGGGGGATCAGTACTACAGGTTTTGGTGGGCCTGATCCGTAATACCTTCGGTACGTGCAGTCACAGGTACGGCTTAGGCGTGCTGATGTTAGAGCCCATAGGCGTTCGATCGGTTTAGGTTTAGGGTTCAGGGTTTTGGGGTTGGGGTTTATGGCTTAGGGTTTTAGTGTTTAACATGTTGGCGTTGTGTTCACAATCGTTGAAACCCCAAAGAAATCAACACAAGGCATGGTGTATATAAACACTAGAACAGTTCCCAGTATGGTTCTACGGGATCCAGTTCTCTGTGGGGGTCTGGGATACAATCCCACATTTCTTCATCCCGCTCAAACATGGACAGACAGACCCACACTTCTGAAAGAAACAACCCACACCTGCAACCTGAATATCCTTAGGACCCTGCCTAGAGCAACCACGCCCCAGAACCTAAGACCCTAGAGCCCAAACCCTAAGCTTAGAGGGGCGTAGGTAGAAAGTAGTTAAGCCGAGCCCAAGAAAAATCCTCCTTGAGGCGACTTACCCCTGAGGCCAATGCCCTGGGTTGTGGCGACGGCTATGGGGGTTAGGGTTTAGGGGTTTCAGGTTTTAGTGCAGTTGGATCAAAGCAAACTTACAAGAATGTTTAGTGATGGTAATGGGTCCATAGGCTCAAGGGATCAAAGGGCTTGGGGGGTTAGATTTAGCGTACAGAACTGATGGCCTGGGCTTAGGGCTCAGCATTCGGGGTTTCGGGTGTAGGGTTTAGGATGCATGGGGGTTTAGAGGCTAGAGTTTAGGTTCTGGGTTTAGCTTGCAGGGCTTAGGATTTATAGGACCTCTTTTCAAGGGGTGCATATGGTTCAGTTTAGGGTTGATAGGCCTTAGGGGACCTCAATATTAAACCTTATAAGCCCGCAAGCTTAAAACCCTACCCTGTGTAAGAAGCACGAAGAGGGTTTCCAAGCAGTTTGCAGGCCCTTCTTTGGTGCCACTCCATCAAGAACAATAGGGATCAGGGTTCAAAATTGTAGTGCTTCTCTGGGTCTCCATAACACGGCGCCCCCAGTCCACAAAAAGGCGACAATGGCATTAACAACGTACACTATCCTTTTGGGGTATACAAGGTGCATCCTCATTTTTGAGAGACTCCTCAACCGTAAAGCCTCAAGGCCTAAAAGCCTTGAAGCCCCGGAACCATGTGAGTCATAATCTAAACTCCTAGTATCCCCCCTAATACCCCCTATAGTAGTCCCCGAAATAAACCCTTATATAACCCCCCTTGAAAGAGTTTAAACTTTAGCTCTAGCTCATGTACCTCCTCGTAGGAGGCCGAAGACCGGCCAATGCAGTTGCCTAGTATTGGTTATATGATTACCTGCGCACCCACCCACCTTCAGCACCCTGAACCCTAAACCCCCTAAACCTTGAACCCTTACCAAAAAGCCTTAATCCCCAGCGCCTGAACCCTTACCAAAAAGCCTCAATCCCCAGAGCCTGAACCCTAAACAGCCTTGAACACTTTCTGGGCCAAAGCGCGTGGTGGAGGACTTTGCACTTTAGCTGAAGCAAGCTGATTTGATGCTAAATTCTGCGAATTCACGGGGAATAAATGTTATTTTTGTGCAAATTAAGGGGTAGCCTTTGGTGCGGTTACCTAACGAAACCTAAGCTTAGGATTCATGCTGCAGTTGCATTTGGTAGTTTCCATAAATGGGACCCCCCGTCCCAGAGTGTTATAATTAACCCTGATTATATGGCGACCCCCAAATATGTACCCTAACTTTGGGAAACCCGAGCACAAGTGATCACTTTCAGTGGTTGCGTGGCGTGTGACATTGCCT
The DNA here is from genome assembly GCA_905231905.1 of Symbiodinium pilosum. Lineage (NCBI taxonomy): Eukaryota > Dinophyceae > Suessiales > Symbiodiniaceae > Symbiodinium > Symbiodinium pilosum. The sequence continues at coordinate 41,419 of CAJNIZ010032258.1, read as the reverse complement.
CCTCCGGAATCTTTGGGGTCCGTTTGGATCTTCACGAGCACGATCCATGTTCAGAACACACCCGCGCTGAAGGTCTTCCACACGTTTACTGTTTGAGGGTTCAGGGTATATGGCCTAGGCACTGAACCTTCAAGCAATCCATGCCTCTTTTTTTTCACGATCACTGGTTCAACTATGGTTAGCATGCGCTCCCCCAAGCACGTTCAGGGTTCGGCTCAAAAGCCGAAAGCCCACATGCGCCCAGAAGATTTCCGATGGCAGCTTGCGGGGTCCGTTCTACGATTGTTCAGTGGGAGAAGGGCTTAGGGTTCTAGGTACCCCAGTAGTACCCCTGTCCCCGTTTTATTTCAGGGTCTCCTTATTGCAACTGAACCTTAGGAAAAAGGGTGCCATCCTCATTTAGGGGTTAATGGGGATGCCAGCCACGCGGTTGAGGGTTGTAGGGTTTTGGGGTTTAGGGTTTAGGGTCTTTAGTTAGGGACCTTTGGTCCTAATAGTGAACACTTAGGCCCGGATAGACGGTGGTTGGAGGCTCCAGGTACATTGTGCTTCAAAGTACAGTACGCGTCCTTGGCATCAAAACCATGGGATTTTTCGAATCCAGATGGTTGATGGTTCTGTTCTTGGTAGGATTAGACGATTTTTGGCCCATGAGAACCAAAAGCACTAAACTCTTGACCCTAAACCCTGACCTCAAAGCCCCATAATGTCATTCAGTGGCTTTGCAAGAACTTAAACAAGATCCAAGAACCCAGCCTGGTAGATCGCATGGGCTATAGTCTAAACTCCTTAAAGGGGTTTTATAAGATGGTTCACATGTTGTTATGAATTGGGGTCTAAGTCCCATCCCAAGAAAAGCTTGGACATTGCAATTCAACGTCTACGCTAGAATCAAGAAAGCTGGAACATGTGTCTTCCCCACCCCAAGACGTAGGACGAGAGACACGTAGCATGAGTCCTCAGTTTCCATGGTTTAGGATTTAGGGGGTTGGGCCTGAAAGCCCTAAAACCTATAGCCTAAACCCTACACCATATACCAAACCCTAAACACCACCATATTTCTCCAAGGTCTTAACCCTACGCCCTAAACCCCAGTCCTTAAACCCTATCATATTTCTCAAAGGTCTAAGCCCACGTCTGCCTATCCAAGGGGTATAGGGTTGTACAGGGGTTATCTAGGGTTATGTATGGGTTATGTATGGTTATCAAGGGTTATAAAGGGGTTATATAGGGGATATATAGGATTTAGGGTTAAGGATTTAAGGTCGCTTGGAGAAGGGGATTCTTCTGATGACCGCTATATACACCGCTTCTGGTGCCCATCCTTGCTTTACCTAAAAGGGGGATATATGGGTTATATAGGGGTTGTATATGGGTTAGAAAGCGATTATCGGCTTTAGGGTTTAGGGTTCAGTGTTAAAGTCAGGGTCTCAAACAAAGTTCACATTCTTGGTGCGACGCTGTTTACGGTTTAGTAGTTTAGTATAGGCTGAGCAATTTTGACTTGAATGGTCGCGACATAGTACGGGTCTGCGCTGGGCAAAACTCATCGAGCGGCATAGTACCATTCTATGTTAGGAGTCATTCATTTTTAGCAGGATGGGCCGGGGGTGTGAAGGGGAAGTTCCAGTAGGTTCCCGCTCAAACAGTACCTCTCTGCATGAGGGAAAGCACAGTATCAACATGATGGTCGGCTATGCGTAGGTTCTAGCTCATATACTTCAATTTCATACCGAGCCTAAAGATCCAACGCTCCAACCCCTATCACAAATACTTACAGTAGGGCCTCCAGATATTAAACATGTTCCCCATAAGAGACCTTAACAATCCCAAATATGGAAATTATTCCGGATAAGAGGCCCTGACCATTGAGGGATAGGCTTAAGATGGCATTCGGGAGATGTACTATACAGCCCTACAACCCCAGTGTTCATGTGATTTCCTATCGCAGCCTCCATTAGGGTCGGTCTACAACCCTGAACCCATACATTGCTTTATGGCAACTCTAAACCCTGGATTCGCACACCAAACCGTAAAGCCTGTATAATATCATATCTTCTTATGCTCCGTGGGACTTAGCTTGGCTTAACCCCTTGGGATTCTCCTATATTCCCATTATAGGTACCTAAGGGTTAGCCCTTAGTAGGAGTCCTAAGTGCCACGTAGTATGGTAGTGAATGCAGAGGGGGGGAGATTTCTTCGGACCTCGGCGGCGTAGCCAAATTCGACGTTGGGGAGCCTGCGAAGCTTGCTCCTTGGCGCGCACGCATTTCGAAGGAAGGTCCAGATTTCATCAACGCTTTAGAGCTTAATCCCTACATCGTGTTTAGGGCTTAGGGTTGCTATAGCTCCTAAACCCGATTCCTAAACCCTAATCCCTACCCACTTGTTCCGAAACCTCAACTTCTCAAGGCTAATTTCCCGCCGTATCCTTGAAGGTGGAGTCTTGTATGAGGGGAGGGGATTAGTTTTTGTTAGACTCAAGCTCTGGGTTTAGGGCTCAAGGTCTAGGATATAGGCTTTACTACTAAAACAATACACCCAATAATCCTAAGGATCCAGTTACCTGTATAGTAGATACTGAAGGCCAAAAGTATCGAAATGGGATCCCTTTGGGCCTCAAGTATATACCATATGTGTTTGTTGGGCCCATCAAACCGTAGTAACCCTAAACCCCCGATAAGGAATTTGCCAGCATCGCGGGCCTTCCCACTCGGGGCACCAGATCCCGAGATTCGCGCCGGTGTATTGTAGTAGCCCGTTCGAGGGTTTATAGGTATTGTTCTACTATAGAACCATGGATAGAGCTCAAGCAGTTTTTGAGGCCACGTGAAATTTCCGGGGTACCTTCAGGGGGTCCATATTCCAAGAAGTATGGGGATTTTATTGGGCGTATAGCAATACATGGGGTTGCATATCGGGAGAGAAGTACATCTGGGAATAGCAAGGGATGATACAGGCATGTCTACTTCGGAGTCCTTTACCCTGAATAACCAACCAATACGCACAGAGCTTCCTTTACCCACTTTTGTGTATGGGATGAGTGGATCCCTATGACCCCTTGATAATCATAAATACTCCAATATGTACCAGTACTTACTTTTGGCCCCTGAGTCTGCGAAAATTGGCTGATAGAGGGAACCTTGCACCAGCTTAAGCCTAGGAATTACCAAATTCTAGGGTCCCAAGATTTCCTCAGTCAAAAAAACCCTATCACCTACAGGAGGTTACTGGTTTATATCATAGAAGCCTTAAGAATTCATCATGATATTCCTTAGCACACCAATGTACCTACAGTGCAAAATGCCCCCAAAGCTTACTTTTTTCCTCTGAGTCTGCAAGCATGGCTGATAGAAAGAAATTTTGCACTATCCTAAGTCTAGGACCTAGGAGTCACCAACTTGTACGGTCCCAAGATTTCCTCAGTCAAAAGTTTTATCACATACAAGAGGTTACTGGAATCTTTACCGTCTTCTACCGACTATCAGCATGGATGCATCACTTGAAATGCCGAGTAATGGATAATACAGTTGCAGGTTTCTACTGTAGAAGTCTGAAGAATTCATCATAAGCTTCCCTTAACCAATGTACCTACAGTGCAAAATGCCCACAGAGCTTGAAATGATAAGGCTCCTACAGAAGCAAGTATATGCGGGCCAAACCATGCGCGGTGGTATTCCAATTGTTTATGATGCGGCGGGACTGTGGGTGGATGTCAGAAGCCTGGTTCGTGCCGTAAACCCTGAACTCAAAAAGTTAAAGCTTCCATGAGCCCTAAACTTTGTAGCCTCTTTGCACATCATGCCTAGTAGACTTATGCCCGAGTCAGAGTATCCATGCATAATGCAGGTGGTCCTAACTGTTTTGCTTCTTAAGAGGGTGTCCTTGGTGTGCCCAGAAAACAAGAAGATGCTGTGAAACAGGGATTGGCCAAAAACGCAATCTAAAATCTTTGGAAACCCCCAAGCACAGATGAAACTGTTTGGTGCCCCATCGCAAAGGGAGACTCCCACAAAACTTAAGCCTTCATCCAGCCGAAGTTGCTAATCCTAAAGACGCGATTGCCCTAGCATGTTGGCGTATTAGTGCCAGAAAGATGCGTCGTTTAGAGCTGCTGGGTTCCTGACACCAGCTGCTTGGGTGCCAAGTACTTGATTGTTTGTTCGGAGGTTGAAGCTGGGTCCTCCGAGCCTCGGAGATTCCCAAGAGTTATCTACCCGATGGACGCCCGTCAATTGGTATAGCACGGGCCCTTGAAATCTCATCCCAAAACATTCCGAGTGCCACGATCAGAAAACGATGATTCCGAACTCTTTGGCCGGCATCTTATGCAGACTCCCATCCAATACAAGGGCCCACATCAAAACCAAAATTATTGTCCTAGGTTGGTTTTTGTGTATTATTCCCAAGAATAGTTCTTAACATGGCAAAGAAAAGGACAAGTAAATGGAGACTGGGTGCAGAAGAGGCTTTATCGGGAACATTGCCAAGATTATGGTTCTAGATTCCCTGTAGGTAACATTCCTAAGCCCCAAACCCTAAACCTGCTATAGGTTACCTCAAGTGGGCCTCAACCTAATTGTTGGTTGAGGGTTTAGGGTCTGGGTAACTATGCAGGACCCCAGAAGTAGACGCCTGGATTAACTGTAACCTCCTCAACCCAAATCGCGGTTTATGGTATGAAACAGGCCCAAATGGTGGTTTACGGTATGAAATAGGCCAGGCATAGCTATTGCTTGGGTATAGGGTTTAGGCTTTGGAACCCTAAGCCCTAAACCTAATATCTCAGCAAAAAGGCAAGAACTGCCACCTAAAACTCTGACAGCCGCCCGCGGCACTTCCCAAAGGGAATGCACCCGCAAGCGCTCGTGATGGAGTTCATCACGTGACAGGGGAGTTTCTCAAAGCCACCCTGACTAATGGAGACCCTTGTAATACCCTTACCTTGAACCTTTACCCTGGCATTCCAAAGACCATTACAGATAAGGTTGTTCTTAGAAAGGCCATTCCCTGGAATGGGCGTTCTCGAATCACGCATCATGGCTCCATTCATGCATGATGAGGTATGCTATGCACAAGATATCTCCACATGGCTCAGCCAGATCTTTTTTTCAGCGAACTATGCGGGTCTTTCGGATCCGCCAGAAAGCCGTGGTGTTCAACCTCGCTCAAAATTACATGCATTTTTAATCAGAATCAAGTGAAGCAGGCGAGTCTGGGTCCAACGATGTAATAGATTATATGCCCAGAAGCCTCCTCATTTGTTTCTTTGTGGACCGTAGCCTGAAGCATATACATGATGCTTACATTGGGCCAGAAAAAGTCTATCAACAGAACCTACATGGATCCTTGGCGTTATAGGTCTTGGACATACCAAGGGCCTTAAGGGTCCTTACTTTGAGAACCCCCCACAAGATTCTTAAGGAGATAAGGAGATGAATCGATGCTCAGTGCGGAGAGGAAGAAAAACGCGTGATGTTCTGCGGATATCCATAGCAGTCGACACAGGAGGAGCAGAAAGAGGGGGAGTGGTCATAGACATGGTGGTAGAAGTGGTAGCCACGAAACCCTAAACGGTAAACCCTAAACATTAATCCCAATAGCAGCGGTAGCAGTATCACAAGCAGGGGGGGGAGGGGGCAGTGAGGAAGTCACATGCTGCACGTTTTGTCAGTTTAGGGTTTAGGGTGTCCGTGTATGCGTGGGCGCAATACGCACAGTATTTATAAGTGGTAGTTCGTTCTTCTAATCCTTAATACGGGGACCCCAAAACGGTACCCCCAGTCTTGGGAAATCTCAAGCACTAATCGTTAAACCCTAAATAGCACCATATACCGCTATACTTGATGTAATTTTAGGTCTGAGGGGTTACGTACAGTATTATACCCTATTTATGGAAACCCCAACAAGGTACCCCTAATTTTGGGAACCCCAAGTCAGATTGCCTGAGCAGCTTGTTGGGGTTTGGAAGCCAGCGCTCTGAGTGTCAGATCGAAACTGTTGGGTTCGTGTGATTTCATCCAGTCCCTGGGGCTCAAAATTTATAGTGTTTCCCAAAATGTTGGGTACCTTTTGGGGTCCTTATACCGCCAAGTAGAAGCAGATTTTTGGAAAGCCCCAGGATCGACAGCGTTTAAGGTTCAGGGTTTGGGATTGAGGGTTAAGGCCTTAGACACTAAAACCTGAACTTTCTACGCCCGAACAAGACCAGGAACCCTGGCGAGGAAGATGTCTTAAATCAGCGAAGGCTAGAGGTCATACCAGCCATGTAAGCTCCAGCAACCCTTCCTGATAGAAATCGTAAATTCTAAACCTCAGAAGCAGCCGCCATGAATAAAGTTTCTTGCTCAGAGTTTATCACTGCCACGTTTACTGCTACATTGTTTCTACGGTTCCTACTCATATTACTACCAGTCGTGCTAGTACTCATGAAGGGGTTTCGGCATAGGGCTGTCTGTAGGGTTGGGGATCTAAGGTTCCGAGGTGTTTAGGATGTACAAGGCAAAATGTGAGCGATTGAGCGTTTACAGCTTGTTTCGGCTCAGAGAGCATGGCAACTCCGAAGCTTCTTCGGCTCAAGTGAATATTTGGGAATATCAGGGCATACTATAGGGGTCAGTCAGGGGGATACTCCGACTTTAGACTACAGCTCATATAGGTTTCTAGGCTTTGTGGTTCCAGATTTACGGAAACAGGTCTCAGCGTGCATGCGACCCCTAAGAAACACCGCACCACCAGCCACAACCTAAACTCCAAACCTAACACCTCAATATAGAAGTGCCCCAAGGCAGCTGCGCCGGGACCCTAAACTACGATTTCAGACCTGCGAGAAATCAAAAACCCTAAGCTGAAAGAATTTGTAAGTAGCCCTGAGCAGGGTGAAGGGTTTGCGGTCTGGAGCCCCCCAACCTCCCGCACACCTTCAAATGGGCAAGGGTTTAGGGTACGAGGCTTCAGGACTTAAAGATCCAGATCTCCCGAATGCCTTAAATACTCTGAACCCTAAACCCTTATGCGCTGCGCTGTGACCTCCATGTCCTCGTAGTCTCCACGCAAGCGCCGAGGCACGAAGATGCTTGGAGGGTTTTGGTAGACTTGAACGGGTTTAGGGTTTATAGGGTTTGTATGTATGGTAGGGCCCCATAGATATCCCCAAATACAGAACAATCCTTAAGTAAAGGGGACCCTAAAGGGGAATCCCCCCAATCAGAAATCTTCACTTCAGGTGGAAATCTTAAGCATGTTGAGCTCAACCAAGCTCATCAGGAATTGTAGTCCCCATTGCTCCCAAACCGTAAACCCTAAACTTTAAACCCTAAACCCAAACCCCAAACCTTAAACCCTAAATCCCAAACCCAAACCCTAAACCCATGTTTGTTCCAGCCAACTCTAGTCTGAAGCCGGCATTCTAAGTTAAATCCCTGACTACCCTAGAGTTTATGGTTAAGCGTTTAGGACTACCCTAAAACCCAATGTCATGGGTTTCCCTACTACCCCCCTGCGCTACTAGGGTTGGTGAAGGCTGATCAAGTGAAATTGTGAAGGTGCAGCATTCAGGGGAGTACTAGGGGATGAAGACGGCATGTGCTCTAATCTGACTGGTATTTAAAAGGGCACGAAGGAACGCAGCGCCCGTTTACAGGGACTGCAATAGGGATCTGTTAAAAGCAACGATTTGGCTTTAGGCTCAACTTTGGCATCGCAACCCGGTTTTCACTGGTATGAAGCTGTAGGACACTGTGCAGGAAGAGTGAAGCACCTGCAAGAGAAGGTGATGAAATTGGAGGACAAGTTGGTAACGATGGAGGTGCAGTTTCAACCGAGACCAAAGACGCACAACGTGGATTCTTACGACTCCAAAGCCCTAAACCTTAAACCCTACCAAATGGTAGTTTCCCAAAATGGGGGCACCCCAATATAGACCCCAAGATGCCCTTATTATGGGGACCCCCAAAATGGTACCCCTAATTTTGGGAAACCCCTAACTCATGGCTGTGCGGCAGACATAGAGGCTGCAATGCACATTCATCCGGTCCTCAGGTTAAAAGGAGCTGGCAAACTCTCTGAGGACGGGTGGCCCTAAACCCAAAAAGCAAAACCCTCAATCCCAAACCCTTAAACCCCCCAACCCCTAAACCCGAAACCCTAATGCCTATATTACTCCAGAGTAGAAAGATGTGTGGAGTTTCAGCCCTGGACCTGAAGATCTGATAAACCCCCAGCCCCTTCCAACAAACTCAAAATCCAATATGGGGCTTAGGGTTTGGGAACTCATGTGTTTCCCTACTACCCCCTATACTACCGCATTGTTAGGGATACTTAGGCCTCATTGAGGCTAATTTAGGAGGGGCCTGCGGGTAGCATAGAGGGGGTAGGAAGGAGACCCAGGAGAAACCCAATCCAACTTCGAAGCCACGACTCTGAAATCCTGCGCCCCCTTCCCTAAACCCGCAACCCAATCCTTACGTCCTAGAACGCGGGTCCAAATCCCTCAACCCTCATCCCTGAATGTCTAAGCCGTAGACTATTTAAACCCTAAATCCAAACCCCTGGACAGTAAGCCCCACCCCCTAAACCCTCAGCTCCACAAACCCTTATGAGAGATAAAGACCCTAAACCCTAAACCCTTCAGAAGGCAGCGATGTTCCTGTCACGGCTATTGCTCGGGCCGCCTAAGGCGCCAAGGACCCTGGGCGCCTTTTTAAAGCTCAAAGAACCGCAGGGCTGAAGGTTTGAGGTCCAGTCCTCCCCCAATATGGGGATTTCCAAAATTAGCGGTACCATTTTGGGGGTCCTGCTGATACGGATTACAATATTTGGGGATCTTTATTGCGGTCCCCCTATTTAGGGAAACTACCATATTAGCACACTCCAGAAAGGCGTATACAGAGTATGTAGGTGAACGGAGAAAGTGGAAACTAGTGTTATAGGGTTTGGGATTCAGGACGTATAGGGACTTGAAGGAAGCTTTCAATGATCTTTGTAGGGGCTATATGGGGCCATATAGGGTTCAAGGTTTACCCGAACATGGACAAATCCTAAAATCCGATACCCTAGATTGGAAACCCTAAGAGTGCTAAAGCCTTGTATCCTAAATCTTTAGCTTGAAATCCTACAGACCCTACACGCCCTGAACTGTGAGCTACCCAACGCCACATACAATCCCCATAGGCCCTGTAAGGGATCTGTTAAACTAATGTTTCTATTTGCATGTACCTAATTTGACAAGCACTATGCATGCTCACCAATATTCCTAGGAAACCCTAGAAAACCATAAGTGAGGCCCTACTTTTTAAAACCTTATCCTGTCTAATCTAATAGATTGAATTTAGGGTTTCAGGGTTTAGGGTTTGCTGGGATGATACAGGTTACATCGGGCGCATATTAGTGTTTTGACGGACATAGAGGTTAGGTACCAAAATGGACAAGAAGTCGAACAAGTAGGCTTCTACAGTTACAGGACGCTAGGGATAAGGGCTCAGGATTTCTGGGGTTTGGTTTACCCTGCCCCAAACTAACATGGAAATCCATAGAGCCCCTTTTCAAGAGACCACGGAGTCAAGATATAAAATCCTTTGACGTTTCTATGTACCCGAGAACGCTACACCTTCAACCTAAACCCTAAGCCGTGTGGAGGGTAGAGTTTAGGACTCGGGGCTTAAAAATCACGCTTCGGGGTTTGGCTCTTCGGGTGTGCTTGTCGGGTCCAGACCCTATCATAGAAGCCCAGAATGGTTGAGGGACTAAGGCTTCGGGTGTAGGGTAGGTAGCGGTTTGGGGTTTAAGGTTTTGGTTGTCCGAAGCAGTTACAGTTGTATATAGGTACACATAGAGCATATATTGGAAGTAATGGACAAGACGATGGTAACTACGATATTGTATTAGGGTATGAAGGAACAGAGAAGCCAAAACAGTTGTTTTTTCATACTAACACGAAATACGCCCCAAAAAGGCTTTCTATGCACATGGGAAGTACTGTATTACTTAAGGTGGTGGGGGTGGGGCTGACGTTCCACACACACCTGTGCCCCCAACATTCAATATGTACCCAACATTAAATATCAGAAGATGTGCAAGGTGTTTCAAGACTAGTATGAAGGGATTGCCAAGACTAGATTGTCTTCGGGCCAGCACTTCATCTTGCTGACGTGGGCTGTTGCAATTGCTATTGGCTTTGTTTGCAGAAGGGTGCTTGGGCCGCATGCAGCTTACTGCCCTTTTGTAAAAGCAGCTACATGGAGTTCCATGTTAGCGTTGTGGAGGGTTAGGCCCCGAACCCCTCCAAAAACCTGCGTGACGCCCTATACCCCTCTTCAACTCATGTATTTTCAATTCCAGCCTTACATCAGAGAGTCCTAAACCTTAATCCCCACACCCCAAACCCCAAATCCTAAGCCCAAAGCCCCAAACCCTAAACCCTAAACCCCAAATCCTAAACCCAAAGCGCCAAACCCTAAGCCCTAAACCCCAAATCCCAAACCCAAAGCCCCAAACCCTAAACCCTAAACCTCAAAGCCTAAGCCAAAGCCACTTGGCAGGAATGTCTTCTTCCCGTGGTTCAATTTCATCATGGCCAAGGCTACGGGCAACCTTGGAGATATATAGCCTCTGTATAGGGTTTGACAGGGTTAGGTCTGACAATGTTAGGGTTTAGGGTTTAGGTTTGAAACAGGTGCAGGTTTGTTTTTGTTAAGAAGATGTTGTACTTAATCCTTATGTAGTCCCTAAAAAGCCATAAAGACTTTATGTGTATAGGGCCCCCCAAACCTTCCCTAGGTCAGGGTCCAGAGGAGGTGTACAGCCTCCAGGATATAGGGTGTAGGATTCAGAGTTTGGGTCTCAGGGTTCGCGGATATCATCCCCAGTAACGGAGAATCAAAAAGAGAAGGAATCCAACGCTGCAACATTTTATGCAGAAGTTTGTATGTGCTATGGTGCTACGTAGGGCCCTAAACATTGGATTTGGGTGGGTGGTCTACTGAAGATCAACAAGGGATGTAAAGGGATAACACTCATAAGTTGTGGTTCTACAAGCCCCCTGCTTCGTAGACTTTTCTTGCTTGAGGAAGCCCAAATGGGAAGATCTCCAGTTGGCGTGTTTATGAAGCAGGGCCTGCACCATTAGCTATGCAACCCTTCAAGCCATAAACCCTAAACCAACAATTCCCGGGTTGATCCCTTTGACATGTGGGGGGGGAAGGATATTAATGCACCTTAGGTAATTGGAGCCATTGGCAAACCTCAATGAAACGCCGCCAGAAAAAGTTTTGGGGTTAAGGGAAAGGCTCAGGGGTTATTAGCCCAGAAATAAGCAGTCAGTAGGTCCAATGAACCTAGAAATATGGTAGTTTCCCAAAGCAGGGGGAACCCAATATAGACCCCAAATTATTGTAATCCTTGTTATAGGTACCCCCCAAAAGATACCCCTAACTTTGAGAAAGCCCCATATGTATCCGTTTATAAGCCTAAACCCTACACCCTACACCTTATAACAGGGCTCATATGGCCCTATAGAAGCATGAGCGTCTCGCAATCCTCAAGGAATCTTGTCTTCTTCCAACAAGCCAAAACGTTTTAGGGTTTAGGGTTTAGGGGTTTACGGTTCCGGGACACTAAACTAATTACCTTAAAACTTGAACCTTACGTCCTAGAACCCGATATACATGATTCCTAGATATCCCTATCTAAACCCCCTTTAATGGAACCCTATATTTTACCTGAAGCCCCAACCCTAATTCCTCTATATCCCTTATTCGACCCCTAAAAGGGACCCTATATTCTACCAAACTCAGACAAATCCTACCTAACTCCAGTATATCCCTATCCCTATATTACTCCTCTAGGAGGACCCCATATTCTACCTAAATCCTAAGCCCCAGCTGCTGGCAGTCCGGCAAATATCTGGAGCCCAACCGAGCTGCCTTTCGAGTTCCGGTGCCCCTGACGGTTTAGGGTTTTTTGGGTTTAGGGGGTATAGTCCCCCTTAAGTAGAACACAGGGCATACAGAGATCTTAGTACGGTTCTGGGAAATCCATATTCGATCTACGTAAGGGGGACTAAAGGTTCATCAGGATGGAGCTTTAGAATTTTTAGGGAGTTTAGAGTGTAAGGGTTGAGAGGTTCAGGGTTTATGGGTTAAGGGCGTAGGGTTGAGTGGTTTAGGGTTCAAGGGTTTAGGGGGTGTGGGGATTTCAGGAGTTTGGGGTTTTGGGGTTTTGGTGTTCAGGGATTTGCAGATTTATGGTATTTTTCTATTGGTAAGTAATCAACTGAAAAACTGACTTGTGCTGGGTGTGCTAAGGGTCAGGGCTGTGCAGAAGGCATATGGTAATTTCCCAAAATATGGGCACACTTATGTAGACCCCCGAATACTATAATCCTTATTAAAGGGACCCCCGAAATGGTGTCCCCAAAAGTGGGAAATCCCTATAACCCTAAACCTTAAACTGCATATTGTTATCCTTGGTGTTTGCGCCTACCTTAGACCAGCTACCTTCCTCGTACCTGCAAAGCTCTGAACCCTTAAACTGGGTTGCTGTTGCGGAACTTGACAGTAACTGGGAACCCTATCATATGCTGCATACCCATATTAGGGTACCTTCCCTTAACTTCCTTAACAGCAACTCAGGATATAACCCTTATAACTTACAGAATCTTTATATACCCCTGTAAACCCAGTTTCCATCTAATTGTCAATATTCTCCATTTGATTTTCCATTATTGGGGATCATATCCCTAAACCCCAAACTCTATATGGCCCCATCAAAGTTCCTTCAGAGCAACCCAGCAAACCCAGTAGCAGCAGACCCCAAACCCGAAACCCGGCATCCCAAATCCTAAGCTCTAAACCCTAACCCTAAACCCTAAATCCTAAATCCTAAACCCTAAAGCCTAACAGTACCAGTAGTAGCTTCAACCTCGGGCCCTGGACTGTGTAAGCTGTAGACCTCAAGCTTAGAAGCTCTAAAACCGTGAATGACGCGGTGTGGGGTTCCGGGTTCAGGGCTTAGGGTTTAGGGCTTAGACCCTAAAGCCTGAAACCCTAATCAGGTGCACATGACCAAGCCCGAGATTCGAAACTACCTGCGCGAGGCTGCCTGACCCGGCACGATAAAGGGCACGGTAAAGCGCTAAGGGTTTCGTAGCATAGAAGTCTAAAGTCTGACCCATATTACAGCCTCAGATTCCTTGTATAGTTATTGATGTACCCCAAAGGATATACCTTAAAGCCGTACTGGCAGTTCATGAGGCCATTATAGTAGGGTGTAGGGGTCAGTGTGTCTGTCATGCATGACCTTATCAGGGTCCTGTATGGGCACATAAATATACTCCATGCGCGTTTAGGCATTTGGGCTTTCGATGCGCGATTCGGCTGTAGGATGTCGCAAAGTGGGAGTAATTACCCTGCTGGAGACCTTAACAATGTTGAGGTGTTGAGGCCTAGATGCAGTTTGCGTCAGGATTCTTGTAGGCAGTTAGTGTACCCGGGTCTCCAAATGATTGTAGAGAGTACAGTATCTGAGGCAGTATACGCCAGAGTTCGCCCAGCGAATCCTGAATGCCTGGAAGGGCGGTCATTGCGCAGCAAAGCCTCAGCACTTTTGGTATGCAACATTTTTGCGGTTTGGAACCAAGGGAACCAAGGGCGGACTGTTGGAGAGACTTGTTTAAAATTCTGACTGCGGGTAGTCGAGGCCTCAAGCGCTACATCGACGACGTTTTCTTAGAAGATATCATGTATTTCCTCGCAGGGTCCCTAGGTGCATTTTCTCAATGTAACTCTGAAACTACCGCTGCTGCGTGAAATTATGCCTATGCCCTTCCACCCGCTCTCCCCACAATACTGAGCGCCTAAACCCTAAAACCCTGAACATTTGGAGCTGCAGAACCCCATGCCACATGGCCCCGCGTTCCCTTCATGAGGGTTTGGGGTTTAGGGTTTCTTAAGATTATGGGTTTGTCCACGGGCTCACTATGGGAGCGGTATAGGGGCTGAAGTGCTAAACCGATTCAGGATCCATCCCAAGCAAATAAGATTCACTTACGCAACCCTGGGCATAGCTTTTAAAAAGTCCCAAAGCCTGCTGAGCATCTCTAAGCAAGTTATGGTTTGTCTGACGTGTTGGTTGAGGCTCATGAACTGCACAAATTCCGCAATTAACACCGTAAACCCAAAACACTAGACCCTAAAACCTAAACCATAAACCCCAAACCTACCTGCAAAGCCCCTCCAGACCCTCGATCTTAGCAGCCTTTTGCTTCACCTCTTACTGGTACCTGCTAGGGAACGGCCACGTACATACTTCCAAGTAACATACTAGTGCCCATGTTTTTTGAATTCCTTTCCGTACCTGCAATCAGCAAGTAAACTCGAAACCTTTTCCAGACCCGACATATCCTTGTAAACCCCAGGTTCACCTTCATGCGCCATGCAATTTGGTATCAGATTTTCCGTTTGTGGCATGATATTCCCACGTAGTCCCAATATGACCCTACGAATAACCCGATGATCCCTAAATCCGCATGCCTTATACCCTAATTATACCTTGATAAACTCTGACCTCTAACCCCGACACCGCTCTTAGCCATATACCCTTAACCTCATAGTGTGAGTAGCTAGCTAAGACCTGTGCCCAGATCTACAAAGCGAAAGTGATCAAGGCCACGAAGTCGTCTGTTCCGAGGGCATACCCGTGATTCCTTCTAGGGTTTACGGCTTATAGGGTGTACTAGCAGTCGTTTCAGGTCTGGCGATATCAAGTTCATAGAGGGTTTATGGCTTGCCTGAAACAACTGCAAGCGTTCGGCCGGGTTGCGGAACTCCATCATGGCGTTAGACGTAATGCTGGCACATATCTCAGGTTCCAACGTCACAGTCTTCTGCTCTCTCCATGAGGGCCAAGACAAAGCTTTGCTCTTATTTATCTATAGGTTGTGAGAGGGAATGGAAAATGCATCCGTATAGTAGTCATACAGCGCCCAACAACGTAGTGTCAACTTCCCTTTCCATTCTCTAACATATGATCTGGCAACCGGCAGACGAACCCCAACCCCTATATATCCCTACCATCACCTATTGTACATATGTTTTTTTAAATGTTTTTTGCATCTGATTCGCCGTTGTGTTGGAAATCTTCCTACAAAATCCCACTAATTACAGTCCCTAGACCTTAAGCCAATACTGCAACCCTTCATCATATCTCGATATGCCCCCCGTGAAAGAGATTACTAACAACCAGCAAGCTTAGTGCGGGGCCCACAGGGGCTGCCCTAAACCCCAATCCGCGGTAACTATTTGGGTATTTTGAGAAACCCTAAACCCTAAATTAATGTGCTTTATGGGTTTCCCACCTTTGGGGCTCTGCTTGTAGCATTCTGACTTGGGCGTGT
This sequence comes from Symbiodinium pilosum, assembly GCA_905231905.1. Lineage (NCBI taxonomy): Eukaryota > Dinophyceae > Suessiales > Symbiodiniaceae > Symbiodinium > Symbiodinium pilosum. Next base: position 26,028 of record CAJNIZ010032258.1, on the reverse strand, counting down.
TTCTGCAAGTTACGGTGGATGGAGGAAATCTTGCACCACTTAGGATACCCAAAGTATTATGTATACCAATATTGGGGCCACATAGAGTGTTTCTGAAAGCTATGGTCCAGTATTTCAAAGGGTTCAAAAGGTGGGATGAAGGAAGGTGGGATATACGAAATAAGCCCCAATATCATAGAAAATCTACGAAGGGTCCTGTAACCCACCTACCTTCATCCCATTTTTTGAGCCCCCTGATTATTGCTGGTGGGTGGAATCCGCGGATCCTTTTGGTTGTGGGGGCGTCTAGCCGTTGACTTGGAGCATCCGAGGCCACAGTGAACCCTAACGGGTTTAGGGTTTAGGGGTGTAGGGCTTTAGGGTATAGGGTTCATGTCCCGACACACATGAATAGAGTTTAAGGTTAGAGTCCCCCTTAAGTAGATAGAATATGGGGTATATGGGATCTTATCATAATATACCCAAAGCGATATTCTTATCTACTTAAGGGGGACTCTAACCTTAAACTCTATGCATGTCCCGACACAGACCCAACTTGCGCGCTGATATGGAGATGATATTCCTACATGATCCCGGTAACATCCCCAAACCCCAAGTCGGAGTGCCTCAAACCCTAAACCCCTATAAACAACCGGTTCATTAATAAAGCATAGCAAAAGCCCTTCAAGCCCCACGTCTCCCACTGGTGCTGCAGAGCCATGTGAGCTACAGTCTAAACTCCTTGAAAGGAGTTATGTGGGGGATTATATAACCTCGTTCATTTGGGGTTTAGGGCTTAGGGTCGAAACTTATATGTGGGGGATTTCATAGGAGAGTATCATAGGGCTTATCAGGGGGGATGCTAGGAGTTTAGACTGTAGCTAATGTAGTTAAAGCTGCAACCCTATGCTGCATGCTTACTATCGCATTCGGCGATGTCCCTTTAGTCCATGGACGCGGGTTGAGATGTAGAACCTATTGAACCCTAGCAGGAACACCACGGCACCTGGTGAAACTGGGTACGCCCTACTCTGGCTGAAAGGTGAATACCTATATCAAGCTACCGCTGATCCGGCGCAACTCCTACGGCGACTACTTCCGGAATGGCCCCTCCTACAAGCAGCTCGCCCATGCTGAAGAGCCCAAAGGGTGAGGGATTATATAGGGGAGTGATATAAAGCTTATGAAGGGGGTTACTAGGAGTCTAGACTATGGCTCATGTAGCGTTTATGGTCATGCCCAATGCTGCTGCTACCGCTACCGCCTCACCACTACTATTTCCGCTGCAGCTACTGCTACTCACGCTTCTAGCACCAAACCCTAAACAATAATCTTCTAACCCAGACCCCTGATTAATTAACCCCTTCCCTTACAACGGGAGAATCATAGGGATGCTAATATTTAGGCCCCTAAAAGGAGGGTGTTTGTTAATCATGGGTCTACATGACCATACTCCTGGTTGCAAGTGCAACGGGCCTGTGCTGTCGCTCCTAGTGATTCGGCCTAGAGCTCCCAAATGAGAAATGAGAAACCTGAATAAGGGTTTAGGGTTTAGGACTTAGGGTTTAGGGTTTAGGAGTTAGGGTTTAGGGTTTGGGGTTAGGACTTAGGGTTTATAGGGTTTAGGATTAAAGGTTTAGGGCTTAGGGTTTTGCAGAAGCCTAAAAGTAGAACACCCTAAAAGGCCTGCATAGGGGTATATAGGCGAATGGAAAAGACAATGGAAAGCACTACAATGTTTAGGGTTTAGGGCCTATAAGGCTAACGTTAACACCCCCCATCCGCCTAATATTCAACACTCCCATTATGGTATATCATATCATAAGGGGGGAATTTGATATTGGGGGTGGCTTTAACTGTAACTATAGTGGAGGAGACTACCAACATCGCATTCTCTTTATCCGTATATACCGATAGAGCAATATTGATATAAATGCACACATGTGTGTAAACATGTATAACTTACATACATGTACGCCCAAAAGGGTGATATCATTCCTTTTCATCTTGATTGATTATGGTGATAAATACTTGGAACCTTATTCTACCTCTTCCTAGACCCTCAAGCCTGAACCCTCAACCATAAAGTGAGCTATCATCTAAACTGCTTGAAGGGGGTTATATACATGTAAAGGATATTATAGGAAAGTCTTGTAGGGCTTTCTCAGGGTGATACTAGGAGTTTAGACTAGTATAGGGTTGGGGCTTGGGCGCTTGAAAAGAAAAAATGTTGAAACACCATAGAATCAAAACGACACGTCCAGCAGTTCCTGAATCGTAAAGTCTTTGACTCCTAAACCTAAAATCCCATACCTTAAGATTTGAAGCTTTTCCTCAACCTGAAACCCCACACCCTGAACCTTGTAACCCCCAAAGCGTAATCGCACCCCCTTGAAGCTTGAAGTCTTCAACTCTTAAACCCTAAATCGTAAAGAAACTCTAACTAAGCCCTACCTAAACCCCAAAAGGATGTAAAATAGTAGCCCTAAACCCACAATAACAGCCAGAAACGCCGTTATTTTACATACTTTTGGGGTCCAGGTAAACCCTAAGCCCTAAGCCACAAGCCGGATCCTGAGCCCGAACATGGGACAGCTGACTTGCCGAGGAAAGCCATTGTTACTTTCGAGGCACGCGCCAGGGCTTTGGGATTAAGAGTGTTCTTTGTTAGCCTGCTTGTTCACATAGTCCTTTTGGGGTTTCAGGTTTTAGGGTTCAGGGTTTAGGGTGCAGGTGGTTCCATGGTGACATGGTTCGTGAATGCAGATGATGGAAACCGGAGTTTCGATTGCAAAAGAAAGCGTAAGGATACTTAGAAGCTGCATCATATGTGATCGTAAAGCTTGTGACAATAGCAGCGGCGTAACAGGAATAGTGAATCTACAAGTAAAAGTGACTTGGGGATTTGAGTCATGTTCAACCGACATCTCTTTGGGCTTTTGTTTGACCTTCAATAACCAGTATACTTTAAGGAGGTCATTTGGAAGCTCCTTCCATTTATTGACGAGTTTTCTGAACCAGTCTCTGAAGATCCTTTCTGAGCGGCACTTATAGTCCCCAGGGCTTAGGGCTTTGAAGTTAAGACGGTCTTAGGGGGCCCCTTTATTGAAACTGGGAACCCTTCATCTAGGCATTGGGCTAAGTGGTCACGTTGAGCTATGGTCTAAATTTCTTAAATTGGGGTTATATAGGGGACTATATAGGGTTTAGGGATCAGGGTTTAGGTGTAAAGTCCTTAAAAAGGGTGGTTCTGTAGGGGATTGTATAGGGGCGCATTATAGCGTTATTAAGGAGGATACTAGGAGTTTAGACTATGGCTCACTTGCTCTTGGTTGCCTTTTGGCCAGCGCGGGTGGGAAGTGCGGACCCTCGATGCGCTGTGTAGGTTATACCACGTGAGCTCTAGTCTAGACTCCTTGAAAGGGGTTATTTAGGGGAGCAAAAGACGAATACTGGGGGGGAGGCGGGGGGTATCAAGGGGGATATTTAGGGTTTAGGGTCAAAACTGCTCAGAAAGGGGTTATATAGAGGAGTCCATCGGGTGATTATGATAGGGGTTATAGAGGGGGATACTGGGAGTTTAGACTGTGACTCATGTGTTCTCAGTTGCTGTTGCTTAAATTGTTTACATGCTCAGGTACACCTGAACCCATGTAGATTTGAAGTGCAGCCGCCACAAAACTGTGACAAGTTCTACATTCCTTGATTTCCTGCTCACGAATTCCCAGATGCACGACGATATCGAGTCAGATCATTCTCTCCTCCTGGCTCTCAAACTTTACAGTACAAGGTGTGCCTAGGAAAAAATCTGTACATGTGCATGTATTCAAGTATATGGGCGGTTGTCAAAATTATGGTCCATTCTGGGTACCCTAAATATTTGGTGCCGTATTATAATAGGGATCCAAAAAGGGACCAAAATTTTGACAACCGCCCATATGTGCATACTCACCTAGCTCAGCCATCCAAATCGCACGAATCGAAAGTACCAAGCCTGCCCAAGGAGACGATTCCGGACGATGTCAAGATGATCTACAATTCCAGGATCGTCACCGTAAGATTTCTGACGTCTTTTGCAACTTCAAGTTCATGGTCCCCCTCCAGTAGGGATAGAATATGGGGAATATGGGGAGCTTGATTCTATTTACTTGAGGGGGACTATAGGGTTAAGTGTCTACCCTGAATCCTAAGCCCACAGCCTTAACTAAACCTTTAAACATAACGGGAGACCTAGTTTACTGAAGTTTTCTCTGAATGACAGGATCGACGGCTTAACTTGAGGCTTTGAGGGTGAGCAAATGTGGCAGCCAAAAATCCCAAAGCATTTTCAATTAGACCGAGACAGGCCTGTCAAAAGTATTGTTCCCTGCACATCCCTAGTATAAGACGGCCCCTTCTATTTAGGGTATTCAAGGCCACAATGTTTGACAACTTCCCGTGTATATATATATATATAGAGTTGTAACAAATCAAACCTTAAAACCCTAGTCCGATCGAATAGGTTTCTCCATCACATTAGACTGTAGGCCCTGAACCCCTGTTTGGGGTTTGGGCTTAGGGATCCAGATTCAAATCACCCAATTGCTCTCCGTGGGACTTAGCTTGGACCTTAGATCCTTAACCCTTTGGGATTATCTTATATTCCCATTATAGGTACCTAAGGGTAAACCCTTAGTAGGGGTCCTAAGTGCCGCGTAGTACTTATCACGTTAGTTCGACGAGAGATTCCAATCTTCGTTGGACCTGGTACAGGATTCCCTAGATTTTCCTCTGCATTTGTTCCCAACATCATTTTTGTTGTTAAACGCGGGTTCCAGTGCCGTTTGTTGAGGTCACATAGGGGAACCCTGTGCAACCCTCCCCTTCAGAAGTTGGAAAGCAACTTCTTGCATTGCATCCTTTCAAAATCTCCAGCCAGGGAGGCGCTCATGCATCTGCGCTTAGATCTACTGCGCAAGACAGCTGAGTAGTATTTTATTTGGGGATACTATGGTACCAAATATAGAGTAAGATTATGTCCTCCTTTTGGGGTAGAGTATTGTATACAAGGTATACTATCTTACTAGGTGCAACAACCAAAAAACACGACTCAGCTTTTCAAAGGTCAGAGATGTCGAGTTCTGATGACTGCTGAGCAAACAGAATGTAGGGCTCTTCCACTCACGGCTCCGCCCTGATCTACCACGGTTGATATAGGGATTATCGGGTGTAGATATTGGGATTCTATTGGGATAATGGACAAGAAAATGGAAACTACTATTTAGGGTTAAGGGTTACCATCGCAGATATCCACTCCTACACCTTTTTTGCATTAAAAGGATCTTGCAAAGGCCCAAATCCTCAAAAAGCCAGAAACCTGAAGCCCTAGGAGCTTAACACCAACGCCCCAAGATAATCCAAACCTCCTCACCGATTAGAAACAAAAAGAAAACATCCAGCAGGAACTCTAGAAATCCCAAAGCTTTGCCCAACACAGAAGCCGCCCGCCTTGGCTCCCAAGTAACCCTTGCTGCAATAGGGATTATAGGGGTTATATAGGGGTTCTTTTAGGGATTATAGGGTATATATTGGGGTTATATAGGGATAATGGAAACTACTATAATGAAGCAACAGGTGCATTAAGTTCTCGCGCTCTCCCACTCTGCGCTTTCATTGTTTGCCTGTCTCTGCTACTCTTGCTACTCAAATTCTGGGTTGTTGTTAAGGAACTTAACTTCAGTTGCCATGATGGGTATATGAAACAAATAAGTGGTTTTCCCAATATAGTAGCTTTAAGTAAGTTCCTTAACAGCAATCCAAAATTATGGCTTCCTGTGCCGCAGAGGAATCCCGGCATGAATCCGGCGATCACCAAATATGCCACTCGGCGGGTTTAGGGTTCAGGTTTAGGGTTTAGTAGGGGATCTATAGGGGTTCCAGAGGGGTTCTATATGGGTTGTATAAAGGTTGTATAGGGCATCTATAGAGGTTCTAGAGGGGTTATATAGGGGTTGTATCAGGGTTCTCTCGGGGTCTAAGGGGTTAATATAGGGTCACTATAGGGGTTCTGTATGCGCCCCCAAACTCAAAACCAATAAGGGCTCCATAGGGTATATACATAGTTGGCATTTTATGAGGGGCCCGAGTTCGGGCCCTTAACTGACCCCGAAACCTTCGAGTGCATGGTCTAAAAGTACATTGGAAGTACACGATGCAAAGGGGCCTACGCCCTAAAGCCTATAGTAAAACCCTAGACCCTGAACCCCTTAAACAGAGTGAGTGTGTGTGTGTGTACGACATATCGATATAATCCCATACCTTCATTTCAGCTGTCATTTCCTGTTCGATTTGATTCTCCAGTCTGGATGGGTTAGGTGCTTGGGCTTCAATGGGCTTGATTGGGATTTGAAGGTTTGCTGGAAAGAGGCTACTGCAGGGGGTAGAGTCCTAAGAGGCTACTGCAGGGGGTAAAATCCTAAGAGCCTGAGGAGGACCCCCCACCAAGTTTTTTTTGTAGTAGGGATAGGGATACGCCCAGGCATGGCTTCGTAAAACCCCTTGGAACATGAGGGCTCACGTTAACACCAATGTCTACAACAGTGACATTCAGGCCTTTCTGAACAAAGCCTCACAGTGTTCTTCCGTATGATCTTTTGCAACATGTCTCACGGTCCTTGGGTATCTTTGTTGGGAGGAAATCCGATATGAACCCAAACCCCCAAAGCCCAAACCCCTAAAAGCTTAAAACATGCAACCATGAACCCTAATGCTCCCCGAGGATACGCCTACCAAATCGCGCTGGAAGCCCTTCCGACCAGGCTCTTTAGCGTGGGCGTGGTCAATTGATGGAGACTTTGGAGTTGGCGTTTAGGGTTTAGGGTGTAGACGGTTTGGGGTTGAGGGCCTTGGGCCCCCAAACCCTAGATCCCAAACCGTGTGACGACATTAGAGGGCTTGAAGGTGATGGAAGATGTCCTCCATCCACAGCTGTTTTGCTTAGTTGGGGGCTTGCGCTCCAGGAGGAGTAACAGACAACACGCTCTCTAAGATGTTCCCCCCCGTGCAGCCGCAAGTTCAAGTTGTGCCTCATAGATGTCCTATGGACTCGTAGATGAGCGCATAAGAACCTCAGTGAAATCTCGACATGGCCCAAAACTTTCGTCAATGACGCAGAAGGCCATGGATTCTTGGGGGTTTGGGGTTATAGGGGTTCTATATGGATATATGGGGTTTAGGGTTTGTCCGAAAACTTGCTTTGGTGATGTCTCCGTACCGCAGTAAAGTCAGACCTAGCAACAACATTTTTCACAGCATCTTTCGCTAACCCCTGAACTCAATTTTGTCTACCAGGGTTCCCCGCTCGCTAGGAATGGAAAAGGTCCAGGTAATATCAATTTCGTGATCTGCTTACTAAGCCAGTACCTGGACCCCAAAAGTATGTAAAATAATGGCCTTTATGGCTATTATTATGGGTTTAGGGCTACTATTTTACATACTTTTGGGGTTTAGGTAATCCCTACACCATGTTGCTCTTGTACAGCATTCCTGGCCTAAGATTATAGCAAGCTCGTGTGACTCGGATGGTCAATGGTGGCAAAAGTCTGCAGCACGTTTGGTCCCAAAACCCCAAACCCCAAACCCTAAACCTAAAACCCAATCCTAAACCCTAGGTGTGGATGAGCTTCCAAACGGCTAAACGTCTCACAACACACCTAGTGTAGAAGCCTTCACAAGCACTATAGTATATTGGGGTGGAAAAGAGAATGGGAAGTAGTATAGTCTTTTGGAATTAGTATATTGGGAATGACTGAAAAGAGAACGGAAACTACTAGAGAATATTGGAGGCAATATATATGGGATATTGGAAATTACAATGGAAAGTGTTATCGTATTCTGGTTCTAGATTCCTTGTACGTATGTGGTATTGGGTGCCTCCAACAGACCGCAACATGCTATAGGTAATAGCCCTTTAAACCCTAGACCCTACACTTCACTGTATTAGTCTCTACATGTCCTGACATCTCCAGAGTTCCTGGACAATGCGAACATGATCCCAAAGTCGTTCGCAGCTTCTTAGTCGATACTCCAAACTCTCAACCCAGACCCTACAAGCAAAATAACGCCATGACGTAGAACCTTGAGGAATTGCCAAAAGCATTGCGCGGTTTAGGGTTTAGGGCTTAGGCATCAGAACCTCTGCATGCGTCAAGCATCAGGCGCCAACCGCCGCAAAGACTGGATGCCCCGCCACGCATTAGCCGCATGCCTACAACCAAATGTTGGTCGGGAATTTCCCAAACCCTAAACTTTCCCCAAACCATCCACCGTGTGATCATAAATGAATCGGAATGTAAGCTTTCGGGGTCTTGCGTTTAGGGTTCAATGTAAGGCTTAAGGTTTATTCAGGGTTTAGGTTGAGGGTCTAGGGTTCAGGGGTCAGGGTTCAATGTCTTCAAGGGCGCGGGCCTCTGTTTGATTCTTGTTGCGTCCGAGGCTTTTGTCGGGAAATCCCAAGTTATAACCATGTCATACCCGATGTTCCTTGTACTGCTTATTGCAGAACACAAGTGTTTTGTACCGTGCCTACCTAGCCCAAACCCCACACAGACTTTCATTACCCTTTCCGTTGCATGTCGAATTTTGTTTTCCAGGACCTTCAACCCTACACTCTGGACCCCTAAACCCTCAACCCTAAACCTTCAACCCTAAACTCTGGACCCCTAACCCCCTAAACCCTCAACCCTTGAACATGGACTTGTTGGTGCGGAGTGGGGATTCAGATTCAGGCTGTAGGGGTTTTGCGGCTTAGAGGGTGGGGGTGCAGGGGTTAAGGGTTTAGGGTCTAGGGTATAGGGTTTAGCCCTAAACCCTGAAGTCCTCAACCCTAAACCAGTTTAGGGTTTAGGGTTATGAGTCTTCCTAGGACTTGATCGTCTGACCATCACCTGGACCCCAAGACCCCAAAAGTAGGGTAGAACAATGGCCCACAACCTTTAGTGTTTAGCGCTTAGGGTTTAGGGTTTGAGGGTTTGAGGGTTTAGGGGTTTAGGATTTATGTTTGAGGGTTTAAGGGCTTAGGGATTAGGGTCTAAGCTCTGGATGATTCAAGTACATGTTGGTGATGCGATCTTTAGCATACGGTTCTTGAAAGATTCGCATTATGACAATTGCTTTTCCTGGTGTCTCTTATGAGTAACAAAGGAGGTCAGGCCGGAGAACCCCAGTTCAAGGGCAAAGTTAAGGCTATCGCCCAGAACATCAGGGAAGGACACGTTTCCTTGAGGGAGGTTTTTATTGCCCAGGGTCTGCGTCCGGAAGTGGTCGAGCACTACCTTTCTTTGGAATCCCAGACAATAGAGGCCACCGGACGCCTTCTTTGAAAGAGTACGAGTCGCTGTGACTCTACAACCCCAAGAAGATGACGGAGTGAAGAGCGACAATACGTTGAACCTGGGCCGAGCTCACCTTTTTCCACAACACTTTCAACGTCACCCGAGGCACCAACGGCAGCATGAAGGGCTACGGCACTTTGCGATTGGGCAGCGAGCACCCCCGGGCGTTTGCCCTGGCACTGCCAAAAGGTGTCCAGAGGCCCGCCCCCATCTCGGACCGGATCCTAAGCCCTTAAAGCCTACAACGACTCTGCTGGTTTAGGGTTTAGGGTTTAGCTCTAAACCCTAGACCCTAAGTCCTTCCCTGATTTCATGAGCAATGAATCCTTTTTTCTATGGGCTTCTGCAAGGCGTATCTGAGTTTCATGCGCTGTTTCGCTGTAACAAATGGTGCGTTGGAATCCTTCAAAATGTCTAGGAAATTTGGGTCAAGGTTCCGAATACCTGTCGCCAGTACGCACTTTAGAGGGCCAGGCCGGTCCCGGATATCAACCCCATACCCTAAACCCCAAAACCAAAAGGATCATTCAAGGTTGCCCCTATACCCGGCCACACGCACATCCAAAAACTCAGAAGCCCTCGGCCCCTAAGACCTAAAGTAAGAAGGGATTGCTTTGTGGGTGCCAATGCTAAACCCTAAGCTGTAAATCCTCATCCTCAGGACTTGCATCCAAACTACCCGACCCCTAGTCCCTTAACCCCAATTAGCCCATGTAAGGGTTTAGGGTTTAGGGTTTAGGGCTTAGGGAACCCATGACACCTATATAATCCCTGCTATATATAGATATACATATACATATATAGTTCTTATGTAACCCCCAACTGCTGTTGTTGCCACAAACTCTTAACCCCAAACCCCAAACTGTAAACTCTAAACCCCAAACTCTAAACCCCAAACCCCAAAGCCTAAACCCCAAACTCTAAACCCCAAACCCTAAACCCACACCCTAAACCGCCAAGGCCTGGGCAGAGCCTGTCCCCACGCTGCTCCGCGGCGACGACTTCCCGGCGCCGAAGAGGCGGACGCGCTAATTGTGGTTTACGGCTTTAGGGGTTTAGGGGTTTAGGGACTGGTTCTTAGTGGTTTAGTGCATTAGGGTTTTAGGGGTTGGGGTTTGGGGTTTAGGGTTCAGGGTGTTAGGGTTTAGGGCTTTACCTACTGGTTCTTGGTAGGGTACAAGGGAATATAACCCCCATATGATATCCCTATTTGACAGACTCCCATCTTCCCCGGTAAGAACCAGTAACTTTAGGGGTTTACGGGTTAGCGGATTAGGGCTTAGGGCTTCGCATGGCTTAGGAGTTCTAATCACTTCCATAGAAGTTATATAGGGGCCATATATGGAATATATAGGGGCTACATAAGGGTTAGGGGTTGCATAGGGTTCAGGGAGTAGGGTTCCGGGATTAGGGCTTAGGGTTGCAGAGTTCTATTGTCTTGTATAGGGATAGGGTTAACGGATTAGGGTGAGGGAGAAGGCATTCAGGGATTAGGGTTTGAGGATTAAACTGGGCCTTTCAACAACAAGGGACCCAGAATGAACAGCAAAGAAAAATGTCCAGTTCCGCAAAATCTGAAATACAGTAGTGTTTTCAAATCGCAAAGCCTCAGGCTCCTCGGATTTCAGACTACGCCTCAAGCCGCCTTATACCTAATCCTTGCCCATATTTTGGGTCTGGAAATTTTCTGCTTTTTTTTTCTATTCACCAAAATGCCTCTGCCTTTAAAATAGCCTTTCACCCTTAACCCTGGCCAGAACGCAGCATTAAAACCTAGGGGGGGCTTATTATTGCTGAGCTTGGATTACGGTTTAGGAATTAGGTTTAGGAAGGATTAGGGCTTTAGCCTCAGGGATTGGAATTAGAGGTTTAATCAGAGACTTGGGTAAGCGCAACGTGTGCGGTGCAGGCAGTATTTTGCGCAGGTGCGCTGAGCAAAAGCTCTGGATAAGGTGTTCCCGATACGTGACGCCTCAGAAGTGCCTGGGCGGTGCTTTCGAAGGATTTTTCTTGTTTCTGCCTCAGGGGACTCAGGAGCCGCTTCTTCTGACGGTGTTGTGGCTGCAGTAGGGACTACTCCAGATTGCAAGCCTGCGCAAGTGTTGCCCATCTTGGAGAAGAATGGACCCACCCAGCCCCGTATTGTTGTGCATTGGGACTTAACAGCAGAGGAGAAGCAGAAGCTTCGAGATCTCCTGATGAAACTCCTTTCAGAGCTCTTCCGGAATCATTTTAAAGTCGGCAAGGAAGACTTTGACTTTCTGTGCTGGCTGCACGACTCTTCATCAGCAATCGGCTAGGCAGCTTGTGACAGATCGAATGGTACAGGAGGGATGTGGGCCTGTAGGGGATCTCTTTGAATTGCACATATTTGTTGTAGAGTCCGCTTAATTAGACTGCAGGAGGTTCCTTCGAAGGGGTATAGGCAGTCTTCATTCTGAAATCGATACAGGGCTCCAAGCCCTAAGTGCATGTTGATGAAAGAGTTGTCTTTAAGGGTCGCCTGCAACCCTTGCAAGAGCCTGTTGAGGAGCCTGATGAGATGTTATACAGCGTTCATACGAGCTCTGCAGGATCTCACAGGGACTGCAAAAGTTTTCAGAGCTGTCATGTATTTGTTCATAGGCGCCATGTCGGCCCTGAACCCTAGGCCTTATCCCCTAAAACATGTGAGCCTCAAACCCGTAAACCTGAAGACCTTAAACCCTAAATGTCTAAACCGAACCTCTAAAATCGAACCTGAAATGTTAAGCCCAAGCCCCTAAACCCTACATCTCTAAACCTGTAAACGCCAAACCTTAAGTGCTAAACCAAAGCCCCTAAACCCTAAATCTCTAAACCTCTAAACCCTAATCTCTAAACCTCTAAACCCCAAACATTCAATCCTAAACCTTAGCTCCTAAGCCCAAACGTTTAAACTCTTAAACCCCAAACTTTACATCTTAATCTCAAACCTTAAACCTCTAAATTCTAAACCTAAAAGCCCGAAGCCTTAACTCCTAGCCCTAAACCCTAAACCTCTAAGTTCTAGCTGTTTCGGGGTTCAGAAGGACTCTTCAGGCTTCCGTTCAGGTTAGGGATGCCAGGGAGGCTTCAGAAGTACAACGCCTGTGTGGGTATATGAGGTTAGTGATATGGGGGTTTCCCAAGATTAGACTTTGGGGGTGTCCATAGTCAGAACTATAGTCTTGTAGGGTTTACATTGGGGTCCTTTTTTTGGGTCTAAACTCCTTGAAGGGGGTTATACGGGGGATTATGCAGGGACTATTATAAGGGTTATTAATTGGGATGCTAGGAGTTTAGACGAGAGCTCATTTGAGGTTAGTGATATAACATGTGTAGGTGTAGGGTTTACGGCTCAGGGTTGAGGGGCTAGGCCTAGCAACATAAAATCCCATCCAGTGACAGGAGCGGAATTATTCTGTACATTCCAGAAGCCATAAATACCCCTTAAGCTCCCACAGTGTATATTCACTGCTTGTACACCCCTTACAAAGACTCCCCCATTAGAAGCTCCCCTCCTGTAGCTGGTCCTGAAAGAAAGGTTTAAAGCTGGGCTTAGAAGGTATGTATAGAGGTCTGTTAGGATTTTCCACCTGCAAAAATGGAGGAAGACATGGAAGCTTACACCCTAAGGCTTAAACCCCAAACTCCAAGCCCTAAGCTCTAAATCCTAAACCTTAAACCCTAAACCTAAACTCTAGAACCCTAAACCCTTCAACCCCGAAACCCTTAAACCCTAAACCCTGTTTTACAAATGGTTTACGTAAGCTTCCGGCTTGGTACGCATTGGCCAACCGTGTAGTGGATCATTAGCATTGGAGTCAGGGTTTTGGGACTGGGTTTCGATTTTTCGGATTAAGGACTAGGGTTTAGGGCTTGCTGCGTAGCCTTAGAGCCTTTGTGCGCTCAAGAGATGCTTGATAAGCCTGGGACTCCTAGCCACAGGGATCCAGACGGCCCAAAGTAAAAATGTTTCACACTTGTGTCCTCCTTAGAACTTAATTAGCTTGGACCTTAGACCCTTACCCCTTTGGGATTCCCTTATACTCCTGTCCTAGGTACCAAAGGCTTAACCCATAGTGAGGGTTGTAAGTCGTAAGTGCCACGTAGTGTCCAAAGTAGGTAGCCATCGTCGGCTTGGGCTCCTGGATCCCCAGGTTACATCCATCCTGAACCTTACACTCCCCCAAACCGCCGCTGCAAATCCCCCAGACTTTGCATGAAGCGGACTCTTTTCTATACATTCCCCACATAAGCGCTATAAATCCCGAAATGACCCCTATATAATCCTATAGGATAATTAGGCTAAGTACTATGATTGTAAACTTCGACACGCAAAGTAGATATCATTTCTAGACACCGAGCCCCAGCGTTACCAAGAGGGCTAAGGTTCTGGGGATTTATTATTGTGTATTGGAGCGTTCATGTTACTAGGGGGTCAAAGGTTCACCGACCTTCGCAGGAAAATCCGTAATCCGCAAACGCGTACCTCCCACCGCCCCCCTCCCCACCCTAAACCCCAAACCCTAAAGCCTAAACCCTGGAACCCCTGCGAACTCTTGAGCGCAGGGCAGAAACAGTTCTGCCGGACCACACCAAGCCCTTCCTGCACTACGGACCACTGGGTTTGGGGTTTCAGGAGTTTAAGGTGGTTAGGATGGAGGTTTTTCGGGTGTTTTCATTTTCCTGGACGGTTGCATGCTGTTTGCTTGCATGCTCGGTCAAAGGATCTCTGTGGGGGCAATAGGTCTAAACCGTGCCATTCTTAAGCCCTACACCCTATCATCCGTAAACCTACACCCAAATTGTAGTTTCCAAACATAAGGGGACCCCAATATAGACCCCAGAATACTATAGGCCTTATTATGAGGCCCCCAAAAGGGTACCCTTAATTTTGGGAAGCTCCCAAATCTACGCCCCCCCTTCCCTATTTGCCCGCGCGAAATGCCCCGCTCATCGGAATGTGCTGCGTATAGCAGTGTTTTGGCGGTTGTGGATGTGGGCGAAGTGAACATTATTATGGGTGCCGGCATGGATTCACT
>CAJNIZ010032247.1:60522-72126 GCA_905231905.1 Symbiodinium pilosum | reverse complement strand
TCTCTCTATATATATGTATATATCTATATACATACACATCAGAATATCCCTAAACCCCACTCCAACCCCATATGGAGGAGACCATCGGATGATTTGCCTTGTTCCCTAAGGACGGAACATCCTGAACCCTGAGCCATAAACCTACGCACTTAGGACCTCTGCTTAGGGCTAACCCTTAGGTACCTACAATAAGAGTATAAGGGAATTCCAAAGGGTAAAGGGTCTAAGGTCCAAGCTAAGTCCCAAGGAGAAACCCTCAAGCAGATCTCCTGCCTGCACGCATTGCCCGCACTCAGCGCAGAAGAGAAAGCTGCGACCCTTCGCGGCGCAAATCCGGCACTTCCACCAGGGTTCGAAGGGAGCCTTTGTGTGGAGTTTTAGGTTACTTCGTGCTCCATGGAGCAGAAGGGCACATGATCTAGGAGTCAGGGCTCAAAATTTAGGAGTTAGGGCTTATTGCGCTGGAGGATTGTGTTCGAAGTACTGACTGTACTTGACTACTAGCGAGCATGTTGAAAGTATGCTAGTGATGATGTTATTGTCGTTGTTACACCAGTCTTACAACTTACAACGAGCACAAACTGAGTGGCCTTAGCGGGAACCTCCTGCTCCTGCGTGAGCCCTAGAACTCTAAATCAACCTCTGCGCTCACACGAACCCTTGCCCCTTATTCCCCCTTAAAACTTATCTTTCAAAACCCTTAGCCGTGCATCTCGAAATCCTTAAGCACGAGCGGTTGTAAACCTGGACCCATAAACCCTCACAGCCCCCGAAAGCTGACATGTAGCCTTACAAGAGGCCTATGAAGATTCCCATCCGCTAGTATTTTGGCCTGTCATGAGGGTTCAGGTAAGTTTTGGAGAAGGTACAAACCTTGAACCCGCAAGCCTCTATCCTGGCAAAAACCCCCTACCGTCCCTAAACCCCAAGCCTGAAACATCCCCTAAACTCTACACCCACCCAAGCCTGAAACATTCCCTAAACTCTACACGCACCCAAGGTTGAGACATTCCCTTGACTCTACACCCTAACCTCCCTACCCCCAGGCCTCTTGACCGGCAGCTCTTAGCAGCTCGTCAGGGCTCCGCTGGCAGCGCGCGCACGGAGCCTAACACGGAGCCTAAATGGATGTCTGGGGGATCTAAACCCTAACCCCGGTCTGGGGGTTGAGGGTAACGACCAGGAGGTTTTGGAATCAATGTGTTGGCTCGGGGATTACAAGGCTTAAGGATTGCAGTCTAGGGGTTGCAAGACTTGACGGCTACGTGTTAGTGGTATGGAAATTGTAGGGTTTAGAGAATGGTACTTTGGGGATTAGGCTAGCAGGGGTAAGCGACTATGGGGGATTTCGGCTGTGCGAAAGGGCAGTCTCTACATGAGATTTTCTCAAGGACAGAATTTCCCCTCATACACCCTCAACAGGAAAATGCTTGCAATAAGCCCAAAGCAACACCCTTAGCTATGCCAACCCTAAACCCTAAACGCTCATATCACGGGCCCGGCGCCTCCAGGCCCACCAAACTGGGCAGCGGTACGCGGTCCATGCCGTGTCCCAGGGAGCAGCAGGCGTTAGCCTGCTAGAAGAAATCTTGTACCACCTAGAAAATCGCAGTACGGTACTTTCTGGGATTCAGGTTGCCTAGGGCGGTGCAGGAGGTGTCTTTGCTTCCTTCATTCGGTAGTTTCCCAAAATGGGGGGACCTGAATATAGACCCCAAAATAGTACAACCCTTATTATAGGGACCTCCGAAAAGGTAGCTCTTCTTTTGGGAAACCCCATTTTTGTTCCAATAATATGTCTCCAGGTTTGGGGTCTGGGGCATTTGTCTCTGGTTACTCCAGTTTTAGGTGTCAGAGCTTGTACAGGTTGGGCCTTCTGGATTTCGGGGTCTCAAGCTCAAGGCCTAAGGTTCAGGACCTGGGCTTTGGGCTCCAGAGAAAAATTTACAAGGAAGAACTATTTCACAGTTGCCTAAATAGTAGGCTACTGGGCTATGTAACTATAGGGTATATAGAACCCGGAACCCAGTATTCAGGTAACCGGGAGCCTCAGGGTAGCACACCGTTCAAATACTTCAGATGCGAGCCCCGACTTGGCGGGCCATCAATTGCCGATTGCCATCTCTATAACCTAGAAAGCCGTATTACAATCAAGATGTATGTACTGACGGTGACTATGTCGAACTTGTCTCGTGTTTTAGAGGTAGGCCGTCTCACTTCCTCTATCTTGCGGAAAGCATTGCCTGTCTTGCAGTTTGCGGGTGAGTCTTCCTAGAGTCTGGTGATGCAGTCTCGGACTTGTTTGGGAGTGTCAGTACAGAGCACGAACACAACACTGCCCTAAACCCTAAACCCTAAACCCTCCACAAAGGACCATCAAACCCAAGAACTTGAAACAGCAAGCCAACCCTTACCGTCATAACATGGACACCAACGCCGCCTTGAATGACAACAAACATCATGGTAGGTCTTCTTAGGCAGTAACTCAGTAAGATGTATTTCTGAAGAACACTTCGTAAGGCCCGTGCACCCCGACCTTCTTGGACCCTCAACCTAGGCCATGAGCCCCGAATTCTGAAAGCAGAAGCTCTCAAACCCTCGAATCCTAAAACTCGGCCCTTACACGTGGAGCCCAGTGACCCCTACCCCCAGGTTGGTGAAGGCTTTCAGCAGGCTTTGCATCAAGCGGTTGTGCAGAGTCTCCAGGCCTAGGAAAGCGCTACTCACGGTCTGAGTCTAAGGTTTAGCATTCAGGTGCTTTCGGGCCTACCAGGACCACTGAGTACACTGTAAAAAGGTCTATGTAAGTGCTGTTCGTAAGTATTGGGGCTCCATGGAAGGGGTCTTGGTAGGCCTGAAAGGCACTGTGCAGCCTCTTCCGTTTTACTAGACTTCATGTACAGCTGTCTCTCGGTTTGTGATGTTCTTTACAACAGGTTTGGGTGCAGGTCATGCTCCTGATTTTGCCCGTTGGCATGGAATGTGTGCGGCAGATGCTCATGATGTTGCCCCTTAGCGCGGAGAGGGTTGCAGCTGATGATCACGATGTCTCCCGTTGGCATGGATTGGGCGCAGCTGATGCTGATGAAGTGGCCTGCCGGCACGCATTGGCTGCAGCTCATGCTCATGATGTTGCCTGTTGGCGCGGGTGATGCTCATGACTTCTTTCCCAGTTAGCCGCGCCATCCAAAGGGTGCACATTTGTTGGCGAGTTGTCACGCCTGGGTCCAGACCTTACGCTTCGGAGTTGGAGGCTGAGTTTTTAAAGACGTAGGGCTCAGGTTTTAGGATGGAGGGTGGCAAGTTCAGGGTCGAGTGCTTCCAGAGTCTTGGTCAGTGGGGATGTGTGAGGATGGAAATAAGTTTTGTCATGCTCGCCAGGCATAGATACGCGTTCCCCATTCCTTACTTAATATAAAGTAGTCCGCGGAGCTCAACCTGTTCGCTACTTGAAGGGTCACATTTTCCAGGCCTCACAGAAACACAACTTCCTAAACCCAACAAAAGCATCCGCACTCTTGGCTCGCACAGCAAGTCTGGGGCATCGGGATCTGAAGTGAACTTTGAGCCCTTAAGCCTGAACCCCAAAAGCTAGACGCCCCAAATCTGAGCTCGCCAACGTCAACCCGAAACACAAAACCCAAACCCCTGCTTGGAGGGTGACGGGGACTTAGTAAGCGGGCTAATAACTCCTATAATCCATAACCCAAATCATCCCCATTATAACCCATTTACTAACTCCCAATGACCCTCCGAGTAGATACTGTCAACCCTACACCCTGAACCCTCTTCCCCTCAACCCTCCTAGGTCGTCTCTGACCTGAACCTCTAAGACCCGAAGGGAAAGACCGAACCTCAGATCTCGGACACCTTCGCCCCGAAGTCTGCATCCCCCTATAAAGCCTCCAAGGAGAAAACCTCCAATCTCTAGAGCCCCTGCCGGGTGTTTTCTCAAAATTGGTAGGAGCTTCTCAACATGTGGTGTACCTTTGGGCTAAAACCCAAACCCTTGATAAGGGTCTCTCCCCAAAACCCTAACCCTAAATCCCTCCTGCCAACACAATCCCCCTCGGCCCCATGACAACAATTGCAGTTTACCAACATCGAATTGTCTCAAGGGGGAGAAGGGGGTGGCGGGGTTTTGATATTAGCGGGGAGGCGGGGAAGGGATTGCTTACCAACGGCCCGAGCAGACTGGAGCCCTAAGTACGAAACCCCACGATATAGCTTAGGGGTTAAGGGTCTAGGGTTCAGGGGCTCAGGAATTCCCACGGTGTAAGGCGCACGAGAAGGTGCAAGAGTTCCTGTCTCCAGTACGCTCCCTGTCCCTTGTAAAGCCAGGCGCCCACCGCACGGCGCAGCAGCTGCCGGGCAGCAGCCATGGATGCATCCTGATCCTGATGACTTCAAGGTGTTTTCCAATCATTCTCGTGTATGTGCTTCTCAGATGATCCCTATCTAGGTTCCCCAACAACCCCTTAACAATAAGGGTACCCTTTTTCCTACTATGGCAAAAGGGTACTACTGGGGTACCTAGCTATAGAATGCCTTACCAGGGACCCAATTAAGTCCCCTTATCACCTCGCCTATAGTACTCCCCTACATAATCCCCTGTATAAGTCCCCCTTAAAGAGCTCAGACTATAGCTCATATTTTTCGGCATTTCATGTTCCGCAGGGATGAGTGCCTTCTGGTGTCTCAAAAATATTTTCGAGGTGGTGCCCTGAAAGCAGTAATGTAGAAGCCCGAAGGGTTTAGGGTTCAGGGAACGGCCCTGTATCAATCTCATATATTCTCCCATTAAGGCCCCCCAAAGCCTGTTCTGTTCGTTACTTAGTCATGTACACTGCCAAGAGCGGCGGTTCGTAGCGTGGAATGCACAGGGCGGAAGGAAGATTCCCTAAACCCTAAGCCCCAAACCCCCAATTTGAAACCCTAAACCCTAAACCCTGAATCCTAAATCCTAAACCCTAGCCGCGTTTCGTTGCGTTTCGCTTGAGGATGCAGGTCCTCGGGTGGCTGGGGTCTGGGCGGTGTTCAAGTTGCCCCTAAGCTCAGAAGCACAAACTCGAAGAGATTCAGGGTAGAGCCCCGTGAGTTGGCTCTGATGGTACAAGCCCTTCTAAGTTTCAGCGTGCAGAAACGGTGGTAAATAGAAATTGGGGATAGATCTTACTATAATCTTGCGAAAGGTTATCTGGGGCATTTATTCCTGCTCATTCAAGGTTTAACCCTAAACCCTAGCAGATTGCATGCATACTTACAAACGATTTAACTAATTCCGTGTATGATTCTGCTCCTCAACAAAACAAGGATCCGTGCACGAAGCGTCTCGAATCCTGGCTCATGCATACTTATAGGGTATATGAGGCCCATACGAGGGAAGCTATCCACCTGAAATTTCCTAGGTCAACAGCGTGAGGAGCGGGAGTAGGAGTAGGGTCCATGACTCCATGTGCTTCCTCTCCTTTCCTTAGCCAATGCTGACAACTCAGGGAAATAGCAAGCACTCGTGTCCAAGAGCTCTTCCTCACATACGATTCGATGGGCCCCAATAGTCCAAAACAGAAGGTTTGGGTTTGGGAGGATCTTTCAAGGGGTGCCCTTCATGCACCCTATGACAGCACTAAATGTACCCAGATCTCCCCAAGCACCTTCAACCCCTAGACTATAATAAACAACTCTCAAGTGCAAAGCTCTATGTGCTTCAGGGTTTACAGTAGGCTTTGGGTTTTACGGCCCACCTGGGCTTAAAAGAGATTTACATGTTGATATTATATATGTACACCGCATGAATGGAGGACAAAGCCCTAAACAAGTGGGTTCTGTAGGGCTCAGGCAAACCAAAAACCCAAACCCCATGTCCCTCCACCCTTAAAACCTTAATCCATAAGCCCCGGATCCATAAACCCCTAGAACCCGAAAGTGGACGTTTGGGCTCCCCTTGACATGTCCAAGCAGTTCCTCAACTCTACGCCTTCAACTGCGTCCGGGTCTCATTACGAAGATGTCGCATTGCCACAGGAAGCTTCCGCGCTTGGCCGGCCTCAAAACTTGCTGGGCTTGTATCTTATATGGATGGGAACTGGCGTGCAAGGGCCCCATTCAAAGGGGATTTTGATGTAGAGACATCGTGGGATTTAGGACTTTGGGCTTCGGCATGAAGATGGAGGATCACATGGACAAGAAAACGGATAACAAAATGAAGCTGGGGTGATCTAGAGATCTAGGGTTTAGGGTCTAGGGTTTAAGATGTAGGGCTTAGGGTTTCCACCATGATGCGGGACTATACGGCGTTTCATAGTTTGTTGGGCGTCGCGATTTGGGGTTTGAGGTGTTCGAGGAGTCCTGTCAGCGGTCGCGCAGGTGTTCTAATACTCTTCAAGGACGGTCCCCCAGGTGCCTCTTTATGCAGGTGGGCAACCCCCATATAGAAGGCCCATGTCAAGCTTGCACAAGGATAGCACCCTGCTTGCATCACCAACAAGAACTAGCGCGCGGGACTACATACTCGGCTACAGTTTAGAATTTAGGGAATTTCTGCGCATGTAAATCCCACTTTTGAGATTTGATCATGTGTCAACATCCAAGTGATTCTGCTTGCGGCGGAGACTCACAAGCGGAAATCTCCCGAAGCAAAGCATCACAGTGTCCTGTTTGCAAGGTTCAGGCTTGGAGTCTACTGTTCAGCGCCTGGAAATTGGGAACAAAGGTACACGGATCACGTAAACGAGTTAGAAAGCAGCCGAATCCTTACCTTTTATGGCCATAGAAGGTGCTACAAAGGTTCCCAGTTGTTCTGATGCTGACAACCGTTGCAATCCAGCACCGAGTACTCAGATACTTCCCTGCCCACCGAAGCATGAATCAGGGCGTACAGGTAGCAGCATTGAGACTATCACGCGGTTTAGGGCTTAGGGTTACAGTTTAGGATTTAGGGTCTGCAATCCTTGCGGCATAAGAATATGGTGGAGGGTTGCAGGCAATCTACATCGGCCCTGTAGAAGGGCTGCGGCTGCAATGATTCTACTACCTGGGGTGTCCCAAAACAATCCCCCATCATGATCCTTATAACTCAGTCCCAAAGACTGACCCATTTCTTGCCCAGCGCCACGGAGTCTACGTGGAGGATCTATTGACTTCGCAGTACTACGTAGTAACAGCTGATATGGGTCCTGCAAGGGGGTTCTTGGAAATAGTAGGCAGACTTATTAGGTCAAAAGATCACACAAGTTGCTGTGCTCTGCGTTGCGCACATAAGCTGTTCCGCGGCACGGACCTTTCTGGAGGAAAGATGCTGGGAAATCTCAAAAACCTGCAGAACTGGGGCGTAAACAGTTTCATATGGATCTTCTGAGGGAGGCCTGTGGGTTACCCGTGCTCTGGAAAGACTTCCAGATAATCTCAAAAGTATGAAGGCATCCGCATAACCCTAAACCCCATTCTATTGGGTTGCTGTTAAGGAACTTAAACGAGGTCACTATAACATGGAAACCCCATTACTTACTATATACCCATTTGAAGCATCCCCCTTTCCCCTAGATAACCCCCTTTAAGGAGTTTAGACAATAAATAAGATCATGGTAACTTAGTTTAAGTTCCTTCAAGCAATCCAGATGAGGGCCCAGGTTGTCAATCTTCAAGCGTTTGGGATGTTTAACCATTATATGTATGTATATATGTATATCTATATGTATATATATATATATATGTACATTTCTTTTTTGTCCAGCTTCGGGTTTGGGAGGCAGTACGACATGAACACAACACGACTTGCTGGCAAAAGCTACCAACATTGAATGAATCTAGGACGGGCTTGTATCCATGGCGCCCGGGCATGAAAGCCCCACCTACATAAACAGAACTCCCCCACAGACTGAGGAATAAAGCATGATACGTCCTCAACGCGCATTCCCAATCCTGACTTCTACCCGTCCCCTGTACTCTGAAATCAAAACCCTGAAGCACCCCGAAGCCCTTGCCCTCTAGCCTTTACCCTAAACCTTAACCAACAGCCTGGAATCACGAAGCCTCGCTGAACTTTCTTCAGGGTAACCTCCCCTGAGCTTACAGCATGAAAGCCAAAAAGGACTCTTTGCAGTAGCTGTAGGAATTCTACAGCGGTTCTGTATCGAGTATGTGAGTGGGGAATATAGTTCCGACCCAATATAGTCTCCTCCTAGACAGATATCTAGTCTACAGAGATCCAATTTCAGATTCCATGCTAGGTTAGGGCCCATGGCAATTGGAAGCTTTCCTTCCAGCAATCCTGCGAACAAAGCAACGCTTTCTCAAAGTAGCTCTTGTTGAAGAATTTGTCGCAAGCCAAGCACCACGCACCTCCAAATCCCCGATGGAAAAGCGGATAAAGATACAAAAAGCTACTGCTGACGATGATATTTCCGCATGAACTCCTGAAGAATTCCACGCCTGGGTGCTCTTCCCTTTGAGCTGCAAAGAAGTTCTGACAAACCTAGCCAATCATATAGCGTCTCAGCCCGGAACCCTAAACTCACAGACCACAAAAGCAAGTAATCGATTTTCTGTCACTCCCCTAAGTTCACCCCCTGCATATGCCCTGAACACAAAACCCTACTTGGAGGTTCATGGTAATTCTATCCCTATCAGATGTGCACTTTTGGGCCAGCTATACGCCCCTAGCCCCAACATGGCTATTATGGCTGTAAATACCAGGTATAATGGGACTACAATTATCCTGAACCTCCTAGTAATGCCAAAAACCCCTACGCCGTCGCCTAAGCAGCGCAGCATGTGCCGCATGCAAAGATCTCCGCGGGAGATCTCTGTAAGAGCATCCTGATGAGTTTAGGACTTGGGGTTTGGGGTTTCAGGTGGAGAGTCTTGAGTTGGAAGTTGTGGCCGCGCAGACAGCCGTGTCCGAGCACGGTCCGCACGATTTGACGTTTAGGGTTTGGGGAACTGGTCACACAGTTCATCGGAGCCAACACCTGGTGTTTAGTAGCAAATGCAGGAATGGATGACTGTAGTAGTCCCTATATCCTCTGTAAATATAGTGCCTAGAACCTATTCCCTATTAAGTACATGGGAGAAAGTTCACATGAACGCGCAGCTTCAAAAAATGGCAATGCCCTTCTCCTCCCTTGTGGGGCACGGTTGTATGCTGACTCGTTGACGCTTGGAGCATGGGCCCCAAAGCTTCGGGCCCACGACCTGGGTGTTCTGTGGAACCTGAAAGAAAAACTTACGTTAGACTATTGTCCTTCCAATGGGGCCTGTACCAGCCTTGATGCTTGTTGCCTGAAACGCCGCCAACATCTCGTACTGGGGCTCACGCGTCCAGCCAAATTGCAATGAGAGCTTGAGCTACCCAATCCTGTACTCTCTCCCAACAGAAAACGACAAGGAACCACATATAGACCCTTTCAAGGAAGACCCTGGGTTACAGAGGGTCCCATCCTCATCTTTGAACCCAAACACCTATGCTGTAAACCCTACAAAGCAAAGATCCTGGACCCAAGACCTTTTTTAAGACCCAAACCGCCAAGCCCTCCTGAACCCTGTAGCTCCTAAACATTGCACTCCAAGAGCCCTCGAAACCCTGAAACCTGCATCTTTAACCCTGTAACCGCGCGCAAGGTTTGGGCTTGAGGGGGGGGGAACCCCAAAACACCGAACCCTACATCTAAACTGCTTAAGGAGCCAAGCGCCTCGGAAGCTTCGCGTAGAAGGCGCCTGAGGCTCTGCGTGTCCAGCACGTTCCCTGCAATACGTCAGGGCGAGCCGCAGCTATATGGGGTACAGGGGTGGGGGTTATTAGGTATTGGTTAGGAGGACCCCCCACCCTGTAATAGTGGCATAATAGGAATATACTAGGACCCTAATATAATCCTTATCATCCCTTATAGTCACTATTACTGGGTGGGGGGTCCACCTAAGGTATGGGGCTGAAAGCTTTTGTCTTGAACTCGGGGTTTTGCTTTTCAGTTTCGAGCTGACATTGCCAAGAAAGGCTACATGAAGGTTCATGGCTACTGTAACCACCATTGGGTTTCAAGTGGGGTTACTTGTTAGGGGATTTGGGGTTTACGTATGCCTTGCCCCTAACATTACGCCAACACCCCCCCCCCACCCCGCCGACACCGCAATGATACAGTTCAAGTCGAGCCTTCCAAACACTCCTCACGCAATACTAAGCCCTAAACCCTAAACCCCAAACCAGCCCCTAAACCCTGAACCCCAAACCAAGCCAAAATCCTAAGCTGAAAGCCGCTTTTCACCCCTCCTCCCATACCCCTGAGCACAATCTCCCAAGCACAACACCCCTCCACACCACCATACACCCCCAAACTAGCATTGCATTTGAAAAAAGGGCCCTACGAAGACTACATGCCTAAATAGGGGGCTACAAGGGGTTCCGTATTAGTTTTGGGAGTATGACCCCTCAACATCCCTTGACATACCCCCTACAGAACCCCTAAATGATCTCCGTGACTCCTTGAAAGCGTCTCTTCTGAGTTGCATGCAAGGTTCAGTCTGCCAGATGCTTCTCAAGCAAGATTAAAACCTAAACCCTGAACGCTAAACCCCATCTGGTAGACTTCCCTAAGCCTCAAACCCGAAATCCTGAAGCTATAGTCCCTAGATCTACAGCAGGAATGACATAATTCTGAGAGTTCCGTGAGGTTGTACTACAACAAATGTAGTTCCTAAGCGGAGAGGAGAGACCGCAAGTACAGCCTCCCAGACACTGCTCGAGCTGCCGCGCGAGCTTTCTTCTGGCCGCGCTTGGCGTCACCCTGGCAGGATGTCAGGGGTTCAGGGGTTTCAGGTTTTAGGGTTAAACCCTAAACCCCCAAACCCTAAAGGACCAGAAGAGATAAGAAAGGTCGGGAGGGGGGAGGACTTCTATCCAGGAGCTTTGGCTTTGAAAGTTTAGGCTGAAGGTTTTAAGGTCTGGGGTGTGGGGCTGTAAGTTTGAGATTTAGGGTTTAAGACTTGAGGCTTCATGTTTGGGGTTCTGCGTTCATGGTTTAGGCGATTTAAATCGCTTAAAGATTAGTGGCTTGGGGAAAGGGAATCCAGTGTGGAAGGGTTTGGGGTGGAGCCCGGTGCCTTAAAAGGACTAGTCTTTTTGAAAGGGCATAGGCTGGTGTCCATGTTGAGCAAGGCGCACAATCACAAGAGACAAACCCCAAAGCCTACAACATCTAAATCCTTAACATGAGCCACACCCAACCTTAAACCCCACCTAAACCGTACATTTGGACATCTCTTGACATCCGACTCGCCTTCGCGTTTGCAGGTCGACGAGAGGAGGCGGCGCTACCTCTATCTCAGTTTAGTATTGCTCTACCCCAAACTACATGGACCCCCCCCCCAAACTAGGCCCTGTTAACAGTTGCAGACCGGGGCAAGATGTAGAGGTTTCTGAACATGGTATGGATAAAGAGGCTCCGGCCATGGCATGGGCATTGCAACTTGTTGAGCGAGCTTGCTCACAAAGGATACTTACCCAGACCCCCTCAAGGATCCGATCCAAAAACTAGAACCCCCTAAGAATCCCTTAGTTTCCCCAATGTAGTAATGGGTTCATATTTGGGGGGGGGGGTGGGGGGGGGGGGG
>CAJNIZ010032247.1:25756-60422 GCA_905231905.1 Symbiodinium pilosum | reverse complement strand
GATCCTTTAGTGGGTCTGGGTAAGAGAATCTCTTTGACCAGCCATCCTGCGGAGGCCTGTACCCACGCGGTTTAGGGTGGGCTCAAAAGGTGGGATGAAGGTAGGTGGGGTAAAGGAAATAAGCTCCAATATAGTAGAATCTACAATAGGGATCCTTTAACCCACCTAGCTTTATCCCACCTTTTGAGCTTCCTGAGGTTTAGGGTGGAGATAGGGTAGCCTAGTGTCCCTTGAGTTCCCTGACAACCTTCCACAGGAAAACTTGTAAAATGTAGAAGCTTGTATCACCACAATGCTCTGTAAATCCCCAAATCAGGGTAATACGACCTTTAAAAGTCCTGGTACACGCATAGCATAAAGCACAAGAATTCTGTTCAAGTCATTGAAGCCCCTATGGTACCCTGCAAGAAGCTGGAAAAGGGATCCCTCACTTTAATTATCCCTTGCGCAACCTTTTCAGGGCTTGAGGCGGGTGTCAGTTATCCTTTTGCAAACGAATGCGGACCGCGAAGGGGATCCTGTAGGGGGTTCCAGAGGAATGTGTACCGGAATATTTGATTTTACTCCTCCAAACTAGCCCATGGGCTAAAAGCTTAAAGGGATAAATGCTGGGTAGTACCGTACAATTAGCATAGGGGTCTAGTTGGTCAGCGCAGGGAGGATTCGGCAGCATCGACCCTCTACCAAACTAACAGGGCACCCTGCAGAAAATAGTTATGAAAGGACTGTAGTCATCATAGGGTCCTTGTGGGTTCCATGTTACTTTGGGGGAGGGTAACTCTGCAATCTTTGGACAGCCCACAAAACAAACCTGGAATCGTTGTATGGTGGTTGTGAAGGCCATGAAAGACAGCTGCCAATCATGTAGTCAGGCGAACATGTAACCGCAA
This sequence comes from Symbiodinium pilosum, assembly GCA_905231905.1. Classification (NCBI taxonomy): domain Eukaryota; class Dinophyceae; order Suessiales; family Symbiodiniaceae; genus Symbiodinium; species Symbiodinium pilosum. The sequence goes on along the minus strand of CAJNIZ010032247.1, from coordinate 59,532 downwards.
CTCAAATTATGAGATGGGTCCCTGCCGAGAAGGTTACAACTAAGAAGCGCAGCGTTACCCCCCAGGAGAATGTAATTGCATGCGGGTGCTGTCATCTGATGTTCCTATGCCGCCACCGTAATTAAGCGTGTAGGAAACACCTGAATCCTAAACCTTGAGCCCTGCACCGCAAAGCACAAAGACCGGGACACCGCAGCGACAGGTATGAAGGTAGCTTTCACACATCAGGATCCCGACAAAGGAACTGGACAGATTCAGTTCATGAGTTTCGTTTGAAGACCCGTGAACTTTGAAAAGCCTCCAGCGCTAAAGCTCAGAAACCTCAAGACGGTAAAAACCGCTTAACCTTACCCTCAAACCGTGACCCCCAAGCTGTGAGACAATGTGGAAGCCTGAGTGAACGCCAACATCATGCTAGAATATGTTTGAGGTACTGTGCCCTATACCATAACGGTACAGAGAGTCGAGAACCACAATTTTGATAGTCGCTGTCGCCCCCAAAACCCAAAACTCTACGCCCCGAACCCTAAGCCCTAAACCTGTAATCTTTGTTTTGGGGGGGGGAGCTGGGGCCCAGGCCCTCGCAGCGCTACAGGCAGGCAGTGGCAGAGTCTTCTGCATGACGGGAATAGAGCCTTCGTTTAGGGCTTATAGAGTTTTAGGCGCCTGACTACCTAGGTATGTGAAGATACTGAGATAATTTTGGCAACTCGGGGGGACTTAGTACGTATACTTATAGTACTATATAACCTCAGTTATCCCCTCTACAAACCTACTTTTCACCAAGTCGCCTGATCTTGAAAAAGGATAAAGACCCTGTGAGCTATAGTCTAATCTCCTAGTTAGTATCCCCTTGAATATAACATATAATAGTCCCCTATATCACCCCCTTTAGGGAGTTCTGACTATCGCTCACGTAGGGGTCAGATTTGGAAAATGGACTACCGTCTGTTGCCTAGCATGGAATGAAGGAATGCAAAAAGATGGAAACTACCAAGCCCATGTAAGTCTTCGGGTTTACGTTTTCGAGGTCAAGGTTTAGGATTTTTGAATGCTATTTCATGATGAAGAGAGGGATGGAATAGAGTTCGCAGTTAGGGCGTGGAGTGTAGGAATGTGGGCTCCAAATAATGCAAAAAGGTGCCGTTAAACAACACGTTGGGGTCCAACGCAAGTATTGCTTACAGATTGAGAACCCGCGCAAAAAGGCTTGGAGTTCGAGGTTAGGGGCTAAGATCTGGATGCGGAGTCAGTTTTATGCCTTGGGTTTAAAGCATTCTCGTCAAAGGAATACAATAGAGGGTCTCCAATACGTATTCCTTGCCTGCAACGCTGACAAATCGGGCTTTACGCAATATAGCACTTGTGTTATGTAAAGGTGAAGACTAAGATCTGTTATTAACAACTCCCTAGCTTACTCCAAAGCCTATAGAAACCTAACACAATGCAACCCGTAAAGCCTGCACCAGTCGGCGCTGAGCTCTAACACCCTCGGCCTAAACACAAAATCACCCTGAACGGACAAACATTCCCTCGCCGCCCCCCCCGCGGGGTGCGCACTTGTAGGATCGCTATCTCTGCGGAAGGTCCGTCCACGGGAACCTGACGTCTCTAGATCATGGGCCCCTGTGCCCCCCCCCGCCCTTTAGGGATGTGGGCCTAGGCTGTGGCTAAAGGGCTTCAGGAGCGGGCCTTAAAAAGGGGGCTTAAGGGGGACTGTTGCCTTTGGGATTCACGATGTAGGGGCTGAGGGCAGGATAGGAAATTCACGGCCCTTAAAAAGCCACAATGGGAAAAACGGGGTGGGATCCTAAAGCTACTCCCAAAATGTGTGAGAGGGTCTCCTTCTACATCTGTCCGGAGACTTTAAAGCATTGCCACCTGGATAAGGATTTGAGGTTTCGGGATCAGTGTTTGGGACATGCACCCGCAAACACCTAAACTCTAAATGACAAAACTACACCCTAAACGTTCAACCCTACATCCTGTAATACCCAATCATGACCGGCTCCCTTTATGTCCATTTCTGGTTGTGTCGAACATCACCATTCTGGTGAGTAAAAGGTTCACAATACCTGCAGAGTGATGCTCATTCTGGACGTACAATGTATCGGGGTGATATCCCTATACCCTAATCTGATGTAGTAGTCTCCAAGTTCTGTTCCATTTTCCTTATAGAGCCCTGGCTACCCTATAATGGGAGTCATACCCTAAACCCTAAACCCTACACCCTTAACCCCCTAAACACTAAATCCTAAACCCTAAAACCTGGACCTAAACAGTCCAAACCCTAGCCTTACTCTGCCTCTTTAACACCAGGCCCTGAGCACCACGCCAATGCGGAGCGAGGGCGACTTGAAGCCAGGCCGCTCAGCGCGCACGCGTTGCCTACCGGGGTTTACTTACGGGAGTAGGGTTTAGATTTGAGGCTTTTAGGCTTGAGGGGTTTTTAAGGCTCATTTAAGCAAGTGGGGTTTTGAGTTTGGGATTTTTGGGTTGAGGGGTTTGGGGGGTTTGCTTAAACAAGTAGGGTTTAGAGACTAGGTTTTAGGCCTGAGGGTTTTAGGGCTTTACGGCTTACGGTTGTGAATTCTGGGTTCCTGGGATTAAGGGAATTTTCAAGCCGCAAATCAAAGGGGGTACAGGGGTTCTATGAAGCACGGGTTCTGTGAAGCACACACTTGAATATGTAACCTAGGGTTTAGGGTTATGCATATGTGTATATATATAGCCATATATATATATACACATATGTATATATATATATATTGCACATGCTGAGGTTTTAGGGTTGAGGGTTTGGGGCTCCAGGTGGGGAGTTACAGGCGGGTATGTTTGCGGACCACTTGAGATGCATTCAGGAATGCAGCCGGGGACTACAGAATTGCAATATGGTTGCTTCACGTCTGGATATAGGGGATATGTGGGATAGAGCAGGGTTCTATGGGGGGAGTATACGGATCATATAGGGCTTTAGTACACACCGACTGTAGCCCCGTGTATGGAACAGGTTGACGTAAAGTCTAGGAGCCTAAGGAATTAGAAGCACTTCACAGGGGGATATGGGGGTTACGGAAGGACATAAAGGGATTCAAGGTTCAGAGTTCAGGCTCCCAAATAATTGTAGACGCACTTGACCTGACTTGGGGGATATATGGGTTGTATACCCTAAGCCCTAAACCCTAAACCGTACATATAGTGGTGTTTATTGTTTGATCTGTGCTCTTATTCATAAAGAGAGCCAAAGATATTTTCGAAGGCAAAGGCAGTTCTGGGCCCCTCAAAACCCCCTAGATTGAAAGCAATGTATTTTCAGGCTTGAGCTCTAGTTTCCCCTAAACCCTAAACCCTAAGTCTCCAAAAGCTGAAGCTTAAACTTTGAAATCTGAAATCCACAATGGGGATGCTGGTTCTAAGACCTGAACTGCCCATTAACATGTATTCTGAAATAATGGTTCGAACACTGCTTACAAAGCTAACCCTACGGGCCTGGCGTGGCAGGATGCTTCTTTAGACTAATGGAAAACCCCTAAAATGATGGCAACTGTTTTCAGTGTCATTAGTTTCACATACTTTTCAAAAGACTGATTACTTAGCTGCTCTTAAAATGGAAAAGGAAAGCCGTTAGAACAATCACTGGCTTATCTGTTTAGCAGTGATTGAAAGCTCAAGCGCTGTTTGCTAAGCTACCCCTTACCGACCTGGCGTGAGAGGATCTGTCTTCGGCTTAATGGAAAACCGCATCTAGAATAGCAGCAATTGTTTTCAGAGTCATTAGTTTTGCTTACTTTTGGCTGCTCTTGAAGTCAAAGAAGACAAGCCGACTCGGAAGCTTGACTTGCCAACAAGGAATTAAAGGCTCGGACATAGCTGCCTGAGCTACCCGTTATGGGCCTGGCATGAAAGGATCTCTCTTTAATTTACTGGAATCCCCTTGAACAATAGCAAATGTTTTCAAGGTCACAAGTTTTGCATCCTTTTTATAGGCAGAAGATTTTTGAAAGCGATAACCTATTCCAAAACAATTAACACCTAACCACAATCACTTGAATTCAGCTTAAAACCAATTTAGGAACAATCAGAACCTCATGAAGCATACATATATGAGTAAGAACTATTTAGACCATTTAAAACCTAGTTGAGATAGAATGACGCATCTGAATCCTAGTTAAACTCTACTCAAATTCCACTTGAAATCTACAGTACGTGGCATGAATTACCTTGTCTCTTTGGAGACTGGAATCCCCAGAATTATGGGCCGAGGTTATTATGGTAGGGAGGGCCCCTACTAATCAAGAGTGCGGATTAGGGGTTTGCAGATCAGGGGACGAAATCGAAAGAAGTCGGAACCAATGTAAAACAAGGAGAAAACCTAACTATTTGCGGCTTATGGGGATTGTATGTGAGGCCCGAAACTCTTGGAATGGGATTTTGAGGTGCGCTATGTTACGTAAGCTTACATATGTAGTATGAAGAAATCACGTTACGACGTTGGTGGATGTGTGGGCTTCCCCAAAAATATGGGGGCGACTACAAAGACTATAGTGCTTTGGCTTCGGGGTCTTTATTGCAGTCCACCTTGCACGGAAACGACCACATGCAGGCTTCTGCGCTATGATCTGGGGTAAAGGGGATCTTTTGAGGGAACAACATGCTGAACCCTAACCCCCTGAACCCAGAAATTTACCCATAACCCTGAATCCTAACATACATCGTATTCCCTAAGCCCTAAATCCTAAACCCTCAACATGTCTAACCCCTGAATGAAATTCAGCACCCGTCACACGGTCACCTGATCTCAGGCTGCTCGATGTGGGTTATTAGATGAGTCCCTGCAAGCAGGGCCAGGGTTAGGGTTTAGGGTTTAGGGTTTAGGGTGTAACTAGATAGATACATTGTGAGACTAGTTTATCTGGAATAAGGGTAGTTCTGGGGAGTGGCAAGAGGTTTCCTTGTTATTGTGCATCTTTGTCCTTCTCTAGCTTTTGCATTCTTGTTGCAGTTGTAGGTCCTGGAAAATGAAAATTGCATCTAAAACTAGTCACCCGATGATGGGCGATGTGTGCGCACCAGGGTTTGGGGAAGGGGGATGGGTTGTGCGCTTAGAATTTAATGGAGCGCTGAAATAAGCTTCCCCTCTTCAAGCCCCTAGACCGAGCACCCTAGACACGACACTAAACGGTAGCAGGGTTTAGGGTTGGAGTTGTGTGTTGCCGTCGGTGAGGACAGGGAGTGGGTGATGCCTCTACATTCTCACAAGCATGTAGCCTGAGTTATTGCCAGTACCATCTTGAAGTCTGTTTGAGTGGTCCAGTGGTCCTATACCACGTAATACAAGAACTCTAGGATCATGATCTTGGTGTTTCGGGCCACTAAACCCTAAATGCTGAAATCTTCTCCAGACTGCTCTGATTTGAGCACCCGTAAGTTATGAGTGGTCAGAAGCAGGACTACTCATGGCCCTACTGGGAGGTTCACAGTAAGTATAACCCAGCTTTAATAATCTAACAGCTATACTTGAAACCAATTGTGGGCCCCATAAGTCCTCTAATATGCCTACAACCGAGCTAGAAGTACCAGTTAAAAGTAGTTTATAGTCAACCTGAACCCTAAAGACCCCATGTACTCCAGTATGACTCTGCATAAGCCCCATATGACTCTAATAATTGGATCACAGTTGCCCTGAACCTACAAGTAACAATTCTACTCCTAAGCCCTAAACCCTGAACCCCAAAACCTCAAACCCTACAGCCTAAGCCCTGAACCCTGACCCCTTTACCACAACTTCTCCTGGCTTTATCCGTCTCTAAACCAAAACTGTTTGGCTGCCAAGCAAGGCCGAGCTCTGCCCTCGACGCCCATACAAGGGATTACAATAGTACCCCTCCCCCCAAAGGTAACCCCCCAGATTTAGAACCCTATTGGGCCTCATTAAGCTCTATATAATCCTTAGTAGCTCCTTAGACCCTGGGGTGGTACCTTTGAGGGGGGGGGGTACTATTGTAATCCCTTACTATACTACTTGGAGAGTCACGGGGACTTAGTAAGTAGGTTGTTAATGGGGATAGCGAGGGTTTGTATATGGGTTGTAGGGATCATTCACATACTTACTAAGTGCCCCTGACCCTCAAAGTAGCATAGAATGCAAAGGGACCCTTAGAAGGAGTGATAGGGATGATATGGTAGCTCCCCAAAATTGAAGGACCCCAATATGGACCCAAAAATACCACAATCCTTATTATAAGGACTCCCCAAATGTACCCATAATTTGGGAAACCCCATATAAGGGTTCTGTAGGGTTCCACAGGGAGTATGTATAGGAATATTTGAATACGGTACACTCGCAAGCTAGCCTGGAACCTCATGCGGGCCACTAGTCTAATGAACCCCATTTGAATGTAGCTCTTCAACTGCACCGGGCGCTGGGGAGGTCGAGAGGAAGAGCCGGGACAGGGCTTACACATTTCAAGCAAGTATACGCTCTCCACACAACGAACATGAAATTCGGTTTAGGGCTTAGAAGGTTTAGGGTTTATAGGGTTTAGGGTTTATAGGGTTTGAGGCTAAGGGTTTATACTACTGCGCTGTCAAACAATAACAAGGGCCAAGAATGGGTTCCGCCCAGACACACCTCATTACAAAGCCTCTATCCCGCAGTACGCACATCTATTTGACAGTTGCCATAAATATTTGGACCTCAATATAGACACCAAAGTGTTACACTCCTTGTTCCTGGTTACAGGGATTCCCAAGCAGTGACCCCCTAAGTGTGGGAAACCTGAATCCCTACAAAAGCTATGTAATACCAGTTCCATGTCATTTTGCATGTTCTTTCTCATTTGACTTCCCATTACTGGCCTGAAATCCCTAAACCCCATGTAATATCATCGCTATATACCCCTGTCTATCGCCATGTAGCCCCTCTAATAATCTCGCTCTTTAAATGTACCCCTCATTTTGGGCGACCCCTATCTGAGCCATAGTCTAAACTACTAGCACCCCCCTCAATAACCCCTACAATACTCCCCTATTTACTCCCCTATATAACCCACCTTTAAGGAGTTTAGACTATAGCTAGCTCATCTGGATTCTTGCAGGTCCGAAACTCTCTTCAGCAACCCTAAACCCTGAAGCCCTAAAACCCTGAAAAAACCTAAACCCTAAACCCTAAACCCTAAACCCTAAACCCTTAAACCCTAAATCCACGGAGCCCTCGGAGCCACCCCTTATCCTCACTCGTGCCTCAGGGCTTGGGTCAGCATATCCCTACGACATTTAGGGTTTCGGGTTTAGGGTTTAAGGGAATATAAAGCCCCCATACCGTACATACCCTTCATTTCGTCAATTTTTCAGCTCAGGCTGAGACCTCGGAGCTCTTCTGAACCAGGACCTTCCTTGTACCCTTAATTGGGGATATATGGTCCCTAATAGTGGGTACTTAGGCCCTAATAGAGGGTAGGAGGAGGGTCTAGGAAGTAAGTTTGAGAAACTGCCATCATCTGAAACCCTCAAGCTTCAGAATCTGAGACCAGAACCCTAGACCCAATCCCTCTTATCAAAAATCCTTCAGTCCTGCTTCCCTAGTAACCCTATACTTCCCCGCAACACACACGCAATGAACCCTTAAAGGTAATGACTTGAGGCATAGACCTGAAGTGTCAAGGTCCGTGCCGAATCCGGAGTGGTTGGGCTGACCTGACACATGGAAGGGCCGCCCCAGTTGAAGTCGAGACACAAATTAAGATAACCCTAAGGGTCCAAGGACTCAAATAATAGGGCTTTAGGGCCCAAATAGTATAATATTAACGGTATTTGGGCCCTAAAACCCTAGTATTTGGGTCCTAGGACCTTTATGGTAAGGTCCAGTGTGTAGGAAGGTACCAAGGCTATAGTAGTCCCAAAAGCTGTAAGTATGCATGTATATGACTAGTTCGGTACTGTACCGGTGCTTAAGGGGGAGTGGGGCAATGGACTACTACAACCGTCCCTGTATAGAATCCGCGACCCCTCCTCTAATCACTTCTGGCCTCTTCCCCAACCCTAAACCCTAAAACCCCAAATCCTAAACCCTAAACTCCCAAACCCTAAACCCTAAACTCCCAAACCCTAAACCCTAAACTCCCAAACCTAAAACCCTAAACTCCCAAACCCTAAACCCTAAACTCCCAAACCCTAAACCCTAAACTCCCAAACCCTAAACCCTAAACTCCCAAACCCTAAACTCGAAAACTCCCAAACCCTAAACCCTAAACTCCCAAACCCTAAACCCTAAACTCCCAAACCCTAAACCCTAACTCCCAAACCCTCAACCCCGTTGAGCACCAGTGAGGTTCTGCGGATAGAGAGCCCCCTTTCAACAGGCATTGGGGGACTGCACTTTAGGGGTTCTGAGGTGGAGGGATTGAGTTTAGGGTTTAGGGTTTAGGGGGCATTGGAGGGTTTGCGGTTTCAGGCCTTAGGATATGCAGCTTGAGTTGAAGTTTCAGGTTTTGAAGTATGGCGTACGGCTTACGGCTGAGACCATAAACCTTCTTCTGAAACCCAGGGCAGTCGAGTAGCAATTTTTTTGGTGGTTGAAGTCAGTAAGATTATAATCCTTACATAAAATACCATACCTAAAAGGAGGATATGATCTTACTCTATATTGGGTACCATCCTCAAATAACATACTACTCAATTACTGAACTCTAACCATACTTCAGGGGCTCATGCCTGGGCTATAGCTACAAGTACATTCATGTTGCTGAATTGAGCCAGATGGCTGCCTCCAGACATATACAACCTCAAAGCTCTGCAGGCGAACCATTTCTGCCTCTAATTCATTCCTAATCTCTCCCCCGCCCTCCCCTCAACATTATCGTGAAGGGGATCCCGCAAGAAACCACACCTAGAAGCCCTAAATACCCCTGGATTTCATAGGGTCCCTGAGCCCTAAACCCTATATCATAGTCCTGTGAAACCCCAAGCCCTGATCCCTAAAGACGCTAAACCCTAAAGCCTCAGCCCTAAATCCTAAACCCCCTTCGGCACTGCTTTGGGAAACTTGGCCCTGAAGACAGAACCTTGCGCTCCAACATCCGAACAACTCGAAACCTGTTATCTACCGTGTCCTTATACATGCATATATGTTTATACCCATGCACATCTATAAGGGCCCCAACCTAGTCGCCCCCCAAAAAAAGAAGAGCCCTAGCTCCAAGCTTTCAAAAAACCCACGGCTCGTTCCCTTATGCTTACAAGGTCAGAGCACCAAACCTAAGAAATACCAGGATCTACTGACTTAGTACATGCACTTAGGGTTTGGGGCCTATGAAAGGGTTACGAAGTCGAAAGATCATCCAAGTGGAATGGCCTACCTGCCCTGCCTTGGGGTCAGGATTTAGGGCTCAGAGTTTAGGGTTCTAGGGTTTTAGGGTATAGGGTTTAGGGTCCCATGGTGGTCTAGGTATTTCTTGTATCCCAGAACTTAGGCCGAATTCTCCGAACCGTCAGCCATAATCCCAACATAGCACAGTGGATGCCTCTTGGACTCGAGATAGGACTAAGGAGCTCGTTCGTCGAAACCTTCCGTATCCATCCTGGTTTAAAGTTTAAGGCCTGTATACGTTGTAGGGCTCAGGGCTGTGCCAAGAATTTGAGAGTACAAGGCTTGGAGTTTCAAGGTTTGCGTTCAGCGCAAGGTTCTGCGCGCGCGAGCTTTAAGTTCGATGTTTGGGTCCATTCTTTCAAGCCCTACCCAGGAAGCCCAATACCCCTTGAATAAGGAATATAGCTTGGATCATAAGGGATCGTAGTACCACTTAAGGTATGTTCCTTCATGAAGGGGTATTGGGCTCTCGAGGTATACTCCCGCGACATGTGTTCAATATCGCTGCTGGACGCCGAAAAAATTAGGACAGAGAAGTGGAGTTTCCCCATGTGAGCTATAGTCTAAACTCCCGGTATCCCTGCTAATATGTCCCGTATATAATCCCCTATATAAGCCCTCCACGGAGTTTAGACTATAGCTCATGTGATCTGCTGGTACGAAAGTTCTTCCATCGCCCCAGTGTACCAGAACCATATACTAATCTGAGGTCGTGAGGGTCATCCTTGGCTTTTAGTACCAACACCCGAGACTATAACCACTAAGCCCCGACTGGAAGCTAACAAAGTTTCTCGTAATGGGCTGGATATAATCCCGAGTAAGGACTGTAGAGTCTCCTCATGATTGCGGTGCATCCGTAGAGCCACTACAGACACAGATATTTGTTCGTCGGGAAGCATGGTTTTGCAACAGGATACCTGGTATCAACAATGTCTTGATAAAGCACCGTGAGCTGCAGTCAATATTTTCCCTGCAGTTAATGGACACGGTACCTGTTTGGGCATACATTAGGGAATCTACTAAACTACTAAGGGGACCCCTATGTCCACTGTTAATGGCCCCTTCTCAACCCAACTTGACAGCAGTTCATATCCTAAAGGTTTCTTCAAGGATCCCAACTGGTTCACGGCCACATCGACTTATCAGGAGTGTACTGCAGGGGCTTGTTCCATTGGAACGGGAGTTGCGGGGTGTAGTGTAGATATTATCCTATAACTTTACAAGTGGGGGTTTTCCAAAATTAGGGGTACCATGGGGGTCCCTATAAAGGATTATAGTATTTTGGGGTCTATATAGGGGTCCCTCTATTTTGGGAAGTTAAAGGTTTCGGGTTTAGGGGTTTAGGGTAGTTGTTGATAGCCTTATAGGGATTATATAAGAGTTTAGGCCAAGGGTAATGCAAGATGTTGATAAACCTACGCATGTTGGGGTCTAGGGTTTGGGCTTAAGCCCAGGACGCCTCCCGCCCCCGCAGTCCTATCAAGGACTCCGTGGCATCCGAGGTGTGCGTTCCTGACGGTTCCACGCTGCTTCTCTAATAAGTGCATATATATATACACACATGTAATACACCAACATCACTTGAGTAGGAGTCGTAGAAGTAGAAGTAGTAGTAGTAGTAGTAGTAGTGGTAGTAGTAGTAATAGTAGCAGCAGTAGTAGCAGTAGAGGCAGCAGCAGTAGGAGTCATAATAATAGCCACACTCACAAAAGTGTCACTGATGATACCGAGATCAAAAATGGCAATGAATATACTTTCCTTATACGTACATATGTATGCATGCACAAGTTGTACTTGTACAAGTTGTACGTTTATACGAATATTGTGTATAATTGAAGAGCATCGGTGTGGACACTTTCGACTCTAAATCTTTTTTAAATTTTGTTTTTCTTTGGGGAGGGGGGGGGGGGGGTTAAAACGGTGAGCTTGCAGATAACGCTTGGTTCGCTACACTATTATCACCACAGAAAATGGTTAGTGTGCCTTTTGCATCATCAAGCATTGTGCTTGTGTTTCCTCACACATAAAGTATCACAGGGCAAGATGTTCTGCAGTGTTGGATAGGCAGGATCGATTTGAGGGTTTACCATCGTTTCCTGTGGCTAAGCAAGCGTAAGCTCACTTGGGTGCAGGGGTGGTGAGGGAAGTGTCTGTTGATATCTTACTGGTGGCGACGTAGTAGGGAACAACTTGGCTAGGATGGGAGTATATCACATAAGGGATTGCACCCTAAACCCTAAACCCTAAACCCTGAACCCTAGAGGGATGGCCCCAAAACCCTCAACCGCGTAAGCTCATCCCTGTTGAGTTGATCTGGGAGGTCCCGAAGGCGGCAAGTCCCGACTTCTAATCCCGGATGCACAAGTCCTATGGCCATGATGATGTTTTGAGGATCAAACATAATTAGGGTTAAGGGTTTAGAGGCAAGGGCCCACTTAACTTTTATATCAGCCTTGCTTGCTCCCCGGAGATCTGAGACGCATACCTAAACTGCAAACCCTTGAGCCCGGAATCCCAAAGAACTGAATCCTGAACCAATACATGAGCTATAGTCTAAACTCCTGGTACTCCCCTAAATAACCCCCATGGTAGTCTGCTATAAAATCCCCTATATAGACCCCTTTAAGGAGTTTAGACTGTGGCCCACATAAACCTTCAACGCCCCAAATCAATCTCAACCTCGGAGCCTGACAACATAAACTTTAAGGGTTTAGGTTTAGGGTTTAGGGTTGTAACCTAGACTCCACGCCCCCAACCTGCTCAAGCCTCAACCTCTACGCCCTACACTCCTAACTCCCAGAGAAATGCGCCTTTGAAGGAGTCACTTTTGCCTGTGTTGTGGCTGTGGACGGATGGTCCTGCACTCAGAGCTTAGCTTCGGATGCACTAGGTTAATAATTTCCATCAAGTCAATCACGGGTGAGGCCAGAGACTTAGGGTTTAGGGGATGAAGAATATTGACCCATGAAGGACCCTAAACCCTTTTGTCCCTATAACCCCACATAACCCTATATAATCCCCATATATCCCTATAATGCGGTGGCCTGATTAGTGTGGGTCCCCCAACGAATATGGGTGCCCATTTAGTGGGGGGGGTTGAGTACCCCCTCAACAATCAGGATCTGCTCGGTAATAGATCAGAACGGTTTTAGAAAGCATTTAAACGGGTTTCTATTGACTTAATTATTCTCAGAACTATTTTTTTTGGCCGCGCAACTTCGCACAACTAAGGCCCCCCAAACGAATCAGGAGGGGTACTGAATAATTTCATTTCGGCGAAACTTCGCACAATTGAGATCCCGCACACTAATCGGGACACGACATTAACCCTAAAAGCGAAACCCTAGTAGTTGTTCTCAGACTGGCCAGTATGGAAAGTGGTTTTCCCTTATTTTTCCTGTAGACCTGCGCGATGCTTGCATTAATTCCCAGAAGGACCTTTTAGATCAACTCCGTATAGGGGTTTAGGGATCAGGGTTTAGGGTTTGGAATCCTGAAAATCATATGTGAAATCAACTGGGAAAGAACAGCGACAATAACATGAACAATTAAATGGAAACTGGGATGATATCGTGGAAGATCTATGAGGGGTAGTCAAAGTCATGGTCCCTCTTTCGGGGAACAGGCCCGCATTATACTGGCGACCCTCAGAAAGATCATACTTTTGACGACATACCACATGTTGCGGAAAAAAAAAAACCTAAAGCCTCTAGGCGTCCGCACGAACTAGCATGAAAGCTATTGCATAGTTCTGTCTAGAATAAGTAGCCATTCTAGGGAGAGCGGAATGTTTGGAACCCTACAAACCTCGAATCCGCAGTAACATAGGACCTAGAACTAGGAAGGTCCCCCTTTTTGAATGTAGCTGATTTTCATGGAGCTTAGGATTTCCAAAAAGGGACAAAGGTCTCACACTAAACCCTGAGACCTATGTTTATAAGGCGCATCGGCCAGGATTTCCTCAACAACCCGGACTCTGTCCCGGATTCGCATATATCAAGAGAAGGCATTTGGGGAGAGGCCCTGGCAAATTGCCCTTTCAGCTGCAAGCGAGAGGTTCCTAAACCCTAAACTGCGATCCTTAAATATCCCGGGGCAAAAAACTCGGTTTTGAGCACCCTAAATCCTAAGCCCCATACGGTATCCCGAGGCACCAGCTCAAACCCAAACTAGACCCTCCTTCGTAGTACCTTTCTGGGAGTCCTACTGTTGGTGCGACAAATACTTACCATAGTACCATACCTCCCAAAGTACAAGGTACCCAGCGTCTTGCAGGATCTCTAGTATCCCCTGTAGGCATCAACTTGACCGAATGAAAAGCAAAATGGAACCAGGGTTACATGGGGAGTTAGAGGGGTTGTGCTGTAGAAGCCTGTCCTACAACATACTGCATAAGCTTAGTATACTATACACTACAGCACCATCATTTCCAGGGTTTCGGATACTTAAGGTCATATAGGACCCTTCGGACCAACTGGAAGGGTATATGGCCATTGTGTGGAGATTATGGGAGTCCTGGAGGGATAACGCCGGAGTAATTCTTCGAAACTACCAACGTGCTTCTAGACCCGAAAAGAGCAAACCTCACAGCCTCAGTCCTCCACTCTCCGAATCAAACTTGCAATCCTAAATCCCAAGGCAGGACACCCAAATCCGTGGCCTGAAGCCCAATGCCTTCAATCCCTTCTAAACCCTAAATCGCTGGCATCCTTGAAGGGTGTCCCCCTGCAGCAGGGTCAGTTCAGCAGATATGTGATCTTCGAGCAGGAGCATGGAGCCTTGACCATGGGTTTCGGCGGTTGTGGGATAGGGATTCAGGCTTAAGGTCACATGGAGAATCGAATAAAACCGGATCATGAAATGGCAGCTGGATGAAACTGTGGTTTATGAGGATGGTTTTGCGGTTCGAGGATTCGGGCTTCAGGTCTGGGTCTAGCGTTTAGGGTATCCAGGCCTAGGACGCAGGAATTGTGATTTAAGGTTGGGACAAAAGTGTGTCCGCTCTGCTGCCTTCGTGAGCCAGTGCCATCTGAATCCATTCGAGCAATAGCCGTACACCAGGAAAAGGGCCCTTCAAGATTTGCTACCTTGGGGGTAGTAGGGTTTTAGGGGTTAGGATTCCAGATTTAAGGTAAGGGCCTGAAAAATGTCCAATAATTATCATGGTCCTAGATTTTATGCAGAATTTTAGTAGAGGGTGTCTCTAATAGACCTAAACAAGCCATTGGCATTTGCATAGGAAATCCCAAAAAACCCTCTGTAAACCCAGTGTCCACTTCATGTTGATGATTTGTTCATTTTCCATGTCCTTTCTCATTTGATTCTTTGACTCCATTGTTGTAGGCACCGAGGCTCCTACAGCAGGTAAGAAGTTTGGGATTGAAGGTTCTTCGGGTTAGACCTGGAGACTCTGGCTCTTAAATGGGAACATGATCCTTAGTTTGCATGTAGGACGCTCCGTTGTGAAGGGCTTAGGGCTTAGGGATTTAGGCTTGCGGAGTTCAAGTCAGGGCTCATGCAGTCAGAATTAGGGTGTGTGTATTGCAGCTAACTACCCATGAAGCTCGTATGCACATACTGTGAACCCTAGACACAAGCCCCACGGCCTTAAGCTAAACCCCAAAACACTAAACCTGATGCCAAAACTCCCTGGCCCCAATGTTCTACCTACACGAAACTAAATCTCAAACATATCCCTATAATCCTTGTGGTTTCCATTTTCTTTTCCATTAACCCTAAACCTTAATATTACCCCAATATGACCCCGATATAACCCTAATATTCCCTAAACCCTAAACCCTAAACCCTACACGAACTAAACTAGAAAAATCCGCAGGCCCGGGGAATTCTTGAACCTTGGAGATGAGAAACTTTTGCAGCGCACGTGTGCTCCCTTTTGTGAGTCGTGTGACTCCAGCAAAACTGTGCATGTTCTGT
This sequence comes from Symbiodinium pilosum, assembly GCA_905231905.1. Taxonomy (NCBI): domain Eukaryota; class Dinophyceae; order Suessiales; family Symbiodiniaceae; genus Symbiodinium; species Symbiodinium pilosum. The sequence goes on along the minus strand of CAJNIZ010032247.1, from coordinate 44,228 downwards.
TCTTCGGAGTGCTGTCTTTGTACTCGCAGCGCCACCTTAAATGCCGACGCGCCTGCGGCGGCAGGCGGGGCAGTCGGTTGAGGAGTACGCACCCGGAGAAACCCTTGGTAGTCCACGTGTCCCTATGCTCCCAATGCTCGAAGGCCTCACCAATGAGGTGGCGCACGTGCCAGCATCTGCTCAGCAGCCCATCCTAAGAGCGACAGGGGCTTCGGAAGCGGCTGGCGTGCTCTTGACGAAGATGTTGAAGATGCCCCACTCTCGCCGCGTGTCCCTCTGGCCTTGCGGGCAACTGTCGAAAAGTTGCTGTATCACAAAATGCCCGATCTTGTTTAAGACCTGCATATCAGGGAGTGTGTTCCTGAATGTCCCCTCATTTAAAGGACCCACCTTTAAAAAATCAAAGCCCTAAAGCTCAACCATATTCGAAGCTTCGCTCCCGAAGGTTCAGGATAAGTGTAACCCAAGTAGGCCTGTGCTTATAACCCACGTTTAGGCCCCTGAAGTCCCCTGATAGGATATGAATAGGATATGAATGTGTTGGAGTGCAAAATACTCCACTAATTTGCACTCATATTCTTCCAGCAACTATAATGCTTTCGAGATGCACCCGGACATAATCACTTTGACCACACTCTAAAACTTGCTATCCAGCAACAACTGAAGAGGGGTCGACATTCATTGTCCTCCAAAACGGATACCAAACATGTGAGTTATAGTCAAAACTTCTAGTATCCACCTGAATAATCCCTATCATACTCCCTATAGAATTACCTATAGAACCCCTTCTAGGGAGTTTAGACTAAAGCTCATGTAGGCGCAGCAAGCTTCATAAGGAACCCTAAGAACACTCACCGGCATGAGGGTTTAGGGCTTATATGGTTTAAACAACCTACAACATGTTGCGATTGAAAGGAGAGGAGTTCAGGCAAGAACTACTTTGCTGGAAGCTGGTATTTTTTGACACCCCTTCGCACCTTTTCTGTGCCAGCATCAGCTAGGGGAGTTGGTCACACAAGGGAGCTACATGCGGCTCAGCAGACGTACACATTGAAAGGCTTACCAGTCACGTTTTCTTTGTTGCTGGTTCTCATTTTGTATGTGTATCTTCCTCAGCTTTTGCACTTGACACTGCATCCTGTTCTTTCTGCATGCGATCACCACCTTCACCATTCTCCACATCAACGACAGTGTCACCCACACCGGCACTTTAGGCCTTAGGGTTAACGGTTCAAGGTTAGATATCAGAGTTTCAGGATTTTAGGGTTAGACTTCGCGTTTGAGGATTGAAGGGTTTTCAGGGTTCAGCCCTTCAGGGATGGAACATGGCCACTGGCCGGCAACAGGCTAGTGTCCTTTCCACAGGAAGGCCTGCTGGCTTTGGGGCCTAACCTTGGCCCGCATTACCCTAGGAAGAAAAACGGATCATTTCAATATATATATATATGTATATACGGAACCCCATGTCCCAAAAAGTAGAAAGAATGCCTAACATTGATCCAGCAGTCCCCAAACCCTGAACCCTGTGGAGCACTGAGATCGGATCCTGGAGGCAGCTCGTAGCCATAGCTCTCGCCATTGCTGTTCTGAGCTCCTGGAGGGGTTCAGGGTGTGGAGTTATGGGGTTCTGGGTTGCGGGCGTTGCGTTCCAGTTCAGGTGCTGTTGACCTTGGGGGATACGTTTAAGATGGGCCTGGCATCTTGGCAGGTATGTAGGAGGGCGCAAGGTGTTGCTTCAGGATGACATAAGCTTGGGACGGCAAAATTCCCCCACTAACTAGCACTTCGTAGTCGCATGGTACTAATCCTTCCGCTATACACCCCAACTGAATCGCTATGCCAACGGAAGAGAACCCGCCAACTCACGTGAGCTACACTCATTGGTTATTCTGTGGTTAACGGACATGAGCGCTTAGCAGGGAATATATTAAGGTCTTTTTTCAACACTACCCTATGTCCACCCTTAATTGTCCCGTGATAAGCCTAATCTTGACAGTAGCTCATGTAAATGGGGATCGACATTTGTACGAGGATACGCCAGTGGCTTTAGGGCATACACCCTTTAATTCATACATACCTGGGATCGGATCCTGAAGGCAGCTCGTGGCCATAGCTTTCGCCACTGCTGTGCTGGGCTCCTGGTGCAGGGAGGGGTGCAGGGTGTGGAGTTTTGGGGCTTCTGGGTTGCAAGCTTAATACAGAACTTTGAGCATAGTCGGTATGGCATCCTGATGGGTAAGTATAGCCTGCATTATACCTTCTCAGGCTTTGGATTTGTGGGTTTAAGGTCTTAGGGCGTTATGGTTACGATAGGTTACATAAAAACTCTGCTTGTTGAGTTACAAGTTTCAATTTGGGGGTTTTCAGGTTGGGACCTCACCAGGGGCCCCAAATAGACGACTATACTTCGAACAAGGCGCGGTTAAGATTTAGGATTTAGGGTTCCGTGCATGTATAGGGGAGGGTAATAACCAAGCTTGCCAATCTCCATGTGAAATCAGAATGAAGCCTGACATAACCGCGTACAACCATGTCAAATACCCTTACATGCATGTATCTGTACATCAGTTGACAACCACCCTACATAGCCTTGCAAACCTGCAAACACGTCCGCACACAACAGCGGTGAGGGACCTCAGGACCCGCCGGAAATGTCTCATGTGGGCTACAGTCAACATTACGTGGGTCCTTACTTGGGAATATATCAAGGACTATACCAAACAAGCCTATGTCCAATCTTCATATTGTTACTTACCAAAGGGCCGTGAAGGGTTTTAGGGTTTGGGGTTACCAAGGGGCCATTTTTGGTGAGGTGCCCAGTTTGAGAAACTCCTGTACAGACCTTGAATGCAATATGCTTCTGCGTAAGCTGCAAGCACATAGAATACACCAGTTGGGACGTCCAGAATGTCTTCTACAAAGGCCTCCCCTAAACCCTCTTCCTTAAACCGTGTAACCACAGGGAATCCCTAGACACTCCCACCCCAAAGGGTCCATGTAGCTATGGTACAATGGGCCTGAAAGTAAGATGGAAACCCCTTTGGGCCCTAAGTATATACATGCATGTACCATATATTTACGTGGACCCTTTGGGATTTCTGGGCTCCGCCCTGCAATGTGCGGGCCAAGCAATTCCGAACAAGCTTCGGGTAAAACTATACGCAATCCTTATATCAGGGTAAAAGGGGAAAACATTGACATTTTTATCGAACTTCTACACTTCTCCTGTAAAACTCGATCATGCGCATCTCAGCCCAGTTCGCTCCTCCTAGCTCTACAGAGTCGTCCCCGCCGCTGTCCGGCACCGACATCTTTTGCTGTCAGAAGGCCAGGTGGCATGTCTCCGTGGAGGGTGTAGGGTTAGGTTTCATACTGGGGCTCTCTAAGGCATGGAGCGACGGATCTCAGTCGTAGTACCTGTGCGATGCCTAAGATTGTCCGCATCCCCTAAACCCTAAACCCTATAAACCCTAAGCCCCTAAACCCTATACACCCCTAAACCCTATAAACCCTATAAACCCCTAAGCCCTACTAACTTCACCAAGCTGAAAAGCCAAAGGCCCGTAGAATACTGTAGCTTGCATGCTCTTCTCCACTTCGTCGTCCCGCGAACCCAAGAATAAAAAAGATCCGAAGATAAGTGCTTTCTTTCTGGGGGTTGGCTATAGAGGTCTTTAAGTGGGGTACACACATGTATCTCTTTGCTTATGTGCTTTTGGTCATTGCAGGGTGCCATTTCAAAGATAATAACGCTGAAGTCCCAGCACACAACATGAAGCTAGCATGCCAACAAGTAATCAGATAACCATAAGTAAGGTTGTGGATACTAGGCTCAATGGCCCTGACCCTTTCAGGTCAAGCCGTCTGGGCTAAATGCGTCACGCACGAGCCACGCGGTTTGGGGGTTTAGGGTGGGCTTGCCAAGACTACATATGGGAATTCTTTAAAATCATCCCTCTACAGTCCCCCTAAACCCTAAACCCCGTAGACTCAATGCATCCCTGCCTCAGAAATCTGAGAATATCAGGCCGTCTTCCTGCAACAATCTTACAGGATTTGGGGGGGTCATCAAAATCATTTCGGTACCAGAAGTATTAGAGGCCGTACCGTAATGGGGACCCGAAAAGCGACCACAATTTTGAAGCCCACCCTGAACCCACCCTAGACCCCAAACCCTAAACTGCGCAGTTCGGGGTACCAAGATGTGACCGAATCTTTGGTAACTGGGCAAGCGAGACATGCCGGAGTTTGTAGGGTTTAGGGCTTAAGGTGCGCAACCTGGCACGGTTTAGGGTCGTACCCTCAGCATGGGACATGTGCATGACTGTGGTGGGCTGGGGCAGTAAGCAATCTATACCCTGAATGACAGGAACCCGAAGATCCAGTTGTACCGCGTCTGTATCACGCTGGAAAGTTGAATCAGGAGGTTGGATCACCAGATTCCTACGCCGCAGCAGCAGCAGCAGCAGCAGCAAGATTCACGATCGCACGTACTACGTCATTGGCTGCCCTCGAAAATGTCGGGGCCCTTGGGGATTTCAGGGAATTATGTACGTATATGTGTATGAGTAGGGGTTCTGAGGGTCGAGGGGACAGCATTTTGTTAACATTGGGAAATAATTGCCCATTCCGTCCGCATATTGCTGTTATCATTTTTTCTGGTCAATTCTGTTCCGCGCGATAGTGGCTAGGCCAAAATAGAGCGGCACGGTTTCTACGTGTTCCACCTCATGAAGGGTCATGAACCCTAAATCCTAAACCCTAAACCCTAAATCCTAAACCATACATCCTAAACCCTAAGTCCTTTCTAGGGGAAGAGTGGAGGTGGCCGTTCATCATGCGCCCCGTGTCAAATGACAGAACCTTTGGGGTTGAAAGGCGGCTTACTGGTTTGGGGCTTAGAGGTTAAGGTTGAGGATTTAGGGGTTTAGAGGTTAGGGTCTAGGATTTTGGGGTTGAGGGGTTAGGGTTGAGGATTTAGGGGTTTAGGGGTCATGGTCGAGGATTTCGGGGTGTAGGGTTAGGGTTGAGGATTTAGAGGTTTAGGGGTGTAGGTTTCAGGGCTTAGCGGTTTCGGATTTACGGTTACGGTTTACGGAGAAACATAACGGTGAGCTGTGCAACACTTGGGAAAACGGCACGACAGCAGTCAAAGCTGTTCGACAAGAGCCCATAAAACGTACGCAAACCCTAAATTTAGGGTTTAGGGTTTACGGTCTCCCTAAACCCTGGTCCTAAACTCTAGACAGGAGAACCCTCCCAAAACCTCAACCTTTTCACCTCCTTTTCTGAACCATCTTTGGGCGCAGCGTGCGTCAAGCTCGAGTTGAGCCTAACTGGCAAACTGTCATCAGGTCATTTCTAAAGCCTCCCTGGTGCTATGTAGGGAATGGGGGAATGGATTCCAGAGGCTATTTTTGAGTGATCTTATGTTTGATTTGTCAAACTTCTCGTCCCTTTTGGGACACCCTAAATATGAGGGGCACCCAGTCATGGGAGCCCAGCGAGGGACCATGACTTCAACAACCCTTCATCTGGACACCGCCGTAGGGATCCATTCCTTCATTCCCTGCTGAGCACCAGGTAACAGTCGCAGGCCTGGATCTTGTAAGGAAGGTTTGCGCCCTGATATGGCTTCGGGTTTAGGGGGAATCGACTCTAGGGCCCCTCAGGGCACATGTAAGGATATAGGGATTCAGGTTCATACTAGGGGGCAGCACTTAAAACCTTGGAGTCTTAGACATCAAGGTCACGAGTACAAGCTTGGAACTTCTTAAAGTTAACTATTTTACAGGATGGCAAAGAGCTGAGGAATCATATTGGGATAATGGGTTTACAAGGATATTACCCCAATAACGGAGAATCAAACAGAAAAGAACATGGAACATGCAATGGAAAGTGTGGTTATATAGGGTATATCTTGGGGTTATAAAATGCGTTGTGCTTAGAGATGCTCCTGCCTATGCTATCGCATAACACGAATACTGCTGCTTAGCACTCCAGTCTTGACAAAATCACAAAGGTAATTCTTAACAGCGGGAATGGAGATCTCCTGAGGTTAAGTAGCCCGGAAACTTCCATTGCCCCGACTGCAAAGCAATCCGGGCTGCTCAAATCCCAAACTTGGTGAATGTACCTGTGGGTCCCTTCACATACCGTCTAGTAGGCTTAGCCATGCATCACACGATATTTCACCTGAACTGTATGTAAATCATTATGCTAGCCCCCATGGTTCACCCTGCATTAGGTTTGTCTTGCTTGGAGAGTTTGTGAACTAATGGTTGTTAATTCGGAAGGAACCTTAGTAATGCAGTCTTGTTGTGAACCCGTGGGTTTAGGGTTTAGAGTTTGGGGGTTTAGGGTTTGCGGGTTTGGGGTGAAGGGGTACAGGGTTTTAGGGTACTTAGGTCAATCAGAATTCCGGGATACCTCCCCTAAGCTCTGCAAGCCAAAGCTCCCTAGTGTTTAGCTTTGGGGGATGATTTTTAGGGACTTAGGGTTCGGGGTTTAGGGTTTAGGGGCATAGTACATAGCAACGACTATACAGGGGGAACCTTCCATTGTTTCTCCTATAAACTCCTAATCATTACAAGTGTTCTGGGGCCTCCGGCCTTGTTCCCTCCGCTCAAGCCTAAGCCCGCTAAATCACCAAATGCCTTTAAACCCCTTAAACCCCTAAACCCTCTGACCTTAACCCTAGGGATTCAAATATACTCAAATAAAACCGACATTGGGCCCGAAAGCTTGCAAAAATTCTCGACATTGGGCTATGTGGATCCCTATAGGGTAAACCCTAAGCCCCTAAACCCTAAACCCCTAAACCCTAAACCCTTTGTGCTATTCCAAGCCTGCTCGCTACCTACAGGCACTCCTCCCGGCTTCATGGGGAGCTCTGAGAGTGACGGGACCGTATTCAGGGTCGCTTTGATGGGGCTCACTAGGGAGAATATAGGGGTTGTATGGTGGTTATCTAGGGTTTAGGCTAGAAGCGGATATGACTAGAGAATATGGGGATTATGTAGTGACTCTGTCGGGTTCAGGGTAGGAGCCAATGCGATTACCAACGACAAGAAAATCAAATGGATAACATGGAAAGGAAGTTGGGTTTATAGGGGGGTTCTATGAGGGTGTTCTGCAATGCTGAAGCGTAAATGATTCCAACATAATGTTGAGGTCTGTTTGAGGGTACCATTATACAAGGAACCTGGGCCTGGCTCCTTGCTGTATCAGACCCCTGCCATACCCCAGGGATCCATGTACACAAATATTACCTACATTGAGCCCTAAAGTCTGTAAATATTACCTACATTGGGCTATTTGGATCCCTAGGGATATTCCTACATTCGAAAATTCCTGCAGAAATCACGTAACGCGACACCCTTGTCGCACACTCAGGCCTTATCTTGTGCTTGTTTGCGGCTCCTAGCCCTGGCACTCCTCATTATACGAGGGGCCTACGATATTCCTACGACCTGGTTCAGAGCTCAAACTGGGGCATAGGACGGATTAGGGCCTTCCTGGAACGCAGCTAGCTCCCCATGACACTCAGTTCCGGAGGTGCCGCGACGATTTGTTGCTCAGCGCAGCTGCCGCTTGTGAAAACCCAGGTGGCGCCTGCAGTCTAGGGTACTTGCAGAACGAACCAAACAAGATTTAGTGCTCACTCGGTTCCCCTAAACCCTAGGCCCCAAACCTTAAACCCTAAAACCTAAACCTCAACCCTCAACTTAACCCAAAGCTCTCAGTCCTGAATCCAACCCTAAACCTAAATCCTAAACCCTAAATTCCCAGGCCTAAGCACAAGAACCACCCGACCTCAAACTCTAAAGCCTTCAACCTTCATCCGTGCACCCCGGCCCTTGCTCTCTATGCATACGCTCCCCCAAAAAAAGATGAAAACGCCTAAAGTTGGTTTAGGGTTTAGGGTTTAGGGTTGGACCCCAAAACCGGTTGAAAAATCTTCGTATATAAGGTCCCCTATTGAAGCCAGTAAGGAAAATACTAACTGTCCCAGCGGCCTACCCAGTTCATCAAGCCCAAAGGGTCCGTGCAGGTATATGGTATATGGTTAGGGCCCAAAAGGGTTCCCGAATAGATTCTTCAAAGCCCAAGTATATACAAAATAATTACCGACCCTAAACTCTGAACCCTAAGCCCTATAATATATAGCTACATGGACCCTTTGGAAAGAGTATTGTCTCTTTACAGCGCTAGGGATTCCACGCAAATTCTGTGCAGAGTATATGGAAATTTCCCAAAATTGTGGGGTACTTTTTGGGGGGCCCACATGTAATGAGGACTTTTGTATTTTGAGGTCTATTTTGGGGTGCCCCTATTTAGGGAAACTACCATTTAGGTTCCGATTCAAAAATATGTCAAGCATCTTACTTGGCGGTGCCCAGCCGCTTTCCATCACGAATGACATGCATCCATGCAGAAACTCTTCAACACTGCAACCGAGTACAGGCACGACGTGCTTCAACAAATACATGCGTGCACGTGCGTCCACGTGTTCAAAGTGTGTGGGGGGGGAATGCTTCCTTAGCGAGGGGTCCTTGTTCAAACGGCTATACTGAATGGGGGCCCCGTCTACGTCTAGCAGTAACGAGGTCTAAATAAGCATTTCTCCACATGAGCCACCTCCGTACGTTGAGTCGTTCACCCCCTATGTACATCCCACAATGCCAACCCTGCACCCGAATAATCCAAGACCCCAAACCTGAAGCTCGAAGCCTTGAATCCTGAACCCCAGGCCTTGTATGTAACAACAAGAATGGTAATCCCGGCCCCTATAATGGAGACACTCTACGGGTCGTAGGATAGTCATACGGTCCGTAATTACTGGTTGGGGTTACCAAAATCCTCTTCTGCATATGGGGATGGGGTCCAGGTCAGTCTGGGGGAATCTGCCTTGGCTCCTGTAGCCACACTTGAGACTTTGAGTTTAAAGATATTGCATGTTTGTGTGGATATCCAGGGCTTAGGGCCTAGTAGCTCAACCCCCCCATGAGGAGTATGTTCCAAATACTCCAAGCGTTCCTTGGCACTACTTGGAGATGGGTGGGAAAACAGGAACGGCTTATATACGCTTCCACAGCTTTAGAGATCTGATATTGAGAGCCGCATGGCAGTTCTCATGAATGAAGGGAGACCACTTTAGACCCCGAAATACTGAAATCCTTAGTCTGAGGACCCCTACAAGGGACCCCTAATTTTTGGGAAATGCTCACATCGCTACTAGCAGTAACGTAGACGCCTAAATATTCACCAATATCATTTCGAGGTCTGTTGCCTAAACCTGCTACCATGACAATACCAGGAACCTGGGACCACAATACTGGACAATAGGGTTTAGGGTGTAGGGTTTCTACGCCTACATGAATCCCCCCCCTTATCCCTTAATCCCAGGCCAGGCAGTCTCAAAACAGAGCACCAGAAAACTTGCCCATTAAACCCCCAACTGAAGCTCAGCTACTCTATACTAGGCAAAGAAGTTGGGGTCCAGTGCCTAGGAAGTCATCTGTCGAAATTAAGGAACCCTCGACGCGCAAATACCTGTGGATATTATATTTATACGAGTGCTCCCGAAGAAGCCTCTACCATTCATCGGTGTACGCACAGCTTCTCTGACCGCTCACGCAGGAAAAGAAGAGCCCCAAACCTGAAGTTCTTGGAAAGAACTCAGAGGGTTCCCTAAAAAGATTTTTGGGTGGTTCTTGATTATGTGAATACTATTTGGGAACTTGGACCCCAAAACCTAAACCCTGAACCCTAAACCCCAAAAAGAAGCTCCGCCTGTTTGGCTACTTCAACGGCACGCTGGGCAAATCGTTGACGTTCCACTTCGAGAGACCTGTAGAATCTGCTAGCTTCATTTGGGTTCAGGGACCACCTAGGGGTTTAGAAGCCCTAAACCCTAAACCCTCAACCCTCAACCGTCAACCCTAAACCCCTAGAGTCATTGGGCTGTACCAAGGTTTGGGCGTCAGAGTTCTGCAGAGTGGGGCTTCCTTCCTTGGAGGCTCCAAGGCTTGCTAAACAACAAGCAAATGCGAATATGTGAGCCATAGTCGGTTTATAGTACCCTTAAGTAGATAGAATATGGCTTTGAGCATATTATAGTAAGATCCCCATATACCCTATATTCTATCTACTTAAGCGGGACTATGGGGGCTCAGGGCTTAGGGTTTAAAGTCTAGTATCACCCTTAATCATGCAGAATCAAATGGAAGAGAAAATAGAAAATGACATGGATTATGCTAGAGATAGGGTTATGTAGGCGATTATAGGGGTTATAGTCTAAACTCCTAGTATCCCCCTTAATCACCCCCTGTAAGGAATTTGCATGAGCATCTGAACTAAAAGAAAGCCTACACATGGAAACGCCTGCCTCGTGCTGAGAGGGAATGAGAGAATGGATCGCAAAAAGTAACCCCTATGCTACGTAGTCAATGCCGTACTTCCCTACTGGTGATACTAAGATGGTTCTGGTAGCCGCAACCCCGCAAACTGCAAGTCTACCATAGTCATACGATATGGGAGCTAGTTTTGGGGGTTGGGATTGCGAAGCCCTCTTGTCCCCTAGTTTGGAGTACTCACCAGAAAAAAAGTATAGACTATTTAGGTATAAGTTGTTATAATAAGAGCCCAGGAACCGAAAAAGTATTAAAGTGTAGTACTCCAATACTGGGTGTCAGACTAATTAGGTTTCTACAGCTCTCACGCGCAAAAGAACCTCAAGGACAACCCTAAACCCAGCAGAGACTCCATCCCCCCCTTAAACCTATACCCTTGAAACCGAAGTTTCCGGAGGAAAAGGCTAAGCCCTCGAACAACCTGGAACCTCTGAACCATAAAGCCCTGAAGCCATCTCTACATGGGCTCCTGTTTATAGGCTCCTGGCAAAGCGGGATCCGCAGTTTGCGCAATAGACCTGTAGCTGTAAGGGCAGCAGTTAGGGAGTATGTTTCAAGCCTTTTGGGGTCCATCCTTGTATAGGTTGCCTGGACAGGTATGGTTCGAAGCAACCTAAGCCCTAAACCCCAAACCCTGAACCATAAACCCTGAAGCCTAGACCCTAAACCCGAGTGTAATTCCATGATGGTACGGCATTCAAATTTATAACCAGGAGCAGAAGCTGAATTTTGTCGTCCTTTGAGGCAAAGGCATGGGACAGGACCTTCTAACGAAAACGGCTTATGAAGCCCTAAACTTTAGACTTAGGATTTTTTGAGCTTAGAATAAACCCCAGCTGGTCGGGATAAGACCTGAAACCCCCTTGTCTCAGTGAAATCGCTAAGAGCTTGGCCTTCGGCTTGCTTCAATAAAGTTGCTGAGATGTCATGGACTCACGCTGGCCATGTCCCGCCATTAGGGTTGTCAGGGCAGCTAATATGGGGTCCTGATTCGTATCCTGCCCCCCCAACATTGGCACAATCCTTGCAATCACTTCCTCCTATTGACAAACCCTTCGAATCATGAACATGTTTTCACGCTGCCTTATTTTCTGGCATTCCCGCAAACACAGCATTGCCTCAGAAGCATTCAAATCCACGCTGTTTAGGCGGGGTTCTAGCTACGGAAAACCCTGCCCTTCTTGCCATCCACGGTCTGCATGCCTTGATTGAATTCAGTTCTCAGTTGCCCCAACACCTGCTGAAATGTAAGCCCACCACCATGCCCAAAACACCACACCATGCTCAATGCGGAGAACAAAAGCCTAGGAACCATACGACTGGAAGAATAACAATGATAGGAACCATGGCCATCTGGCGAAAGCAGGACTACAAGTCACATCAAACCCACATACGGCCAAAACGCAAGCCCTAAAGTAAACCTTACCCTAAGGGTCCAAATACCCAATAATCATATACTTACCCCAAACCTGGACTATAATTACTATTCTCGGCTTTTGAGTTGATCATAGATAAGAAGTCGATACTTTTTTAACAGTTTTGGGTTATAAGGCTGCAACATGAGGGCAACATGCATCATGCACCCCGACATTCCAAGGTCTTCATTTTTTCCCGCACGCTGCTTGGTGCGACCTTCGCTTCCTGCAGCCAGGCAGAGCAGCTTCTGACATGACTTGATGTGTTGACATTGTGAGGGTTTCCCAGTGGCATCAAAGCAAATAGAGTGCCTCCGCCGCAGCAGCACCAGTGGCTGAGCCTGTCCGACAGGCAGGAGGGGTGTGGCAAGCTCGACGATCCCAAAATGCAAAGCGCAAGTGACCACATGTTTTGACACGCGTTCTGATTTCTGCTTGGTAGTATTCCAGGTCCCCATTAGCGACGTATTCATCGCTCCCCACAGCCACCTGGCCAGCAGCCACTTTGAACGCACAGGTCAGTGCACATGCAGCATGCAGGAATGTGTGAATGTTTTCAAGCGGTCCCACGTTGCACCTTCAGCCAAAACGTGAGAGAATGTCAGAGTTAAAAGCTCATGAGTCTCATGAGGCAAAACTGCAGCCAGCTAGGTCCTGCAACTCATAGGCACGCGCAGGGCGCACTCACATGTCTGACCCATCGCTCTCGGAGCGGGAACCGTCAGGCTGGTCCTGGTCATTGCCACGCATGGCATTGCCGCCGGTGTGCTCCAAGCATGGCAGGTGTTCCGCAAGATCGTTATGAAGCTTCCTCCGCTTGCTTCGCAAGCGCCCCAGCTGACCTGAAATCAGTTGTTGGTACTCGAACTGCATTCAGGATGTTCATCTGTCTAATTCGAAAATGAGCTAAGCGACTTTCCTGGAAATCAATCTCCCTGTCCAGGGCCTGAACCGCAGCTCGCTTCGACTGCTTGGCCACCAGGTCCACGTGCTGCTGCAGGGTCTCGGGCACCATCGTCTTCTCCAAGATCACGTTGCCTTGTACCAAGAGTTTCTCATCCCAGTCGCACCCCGGCATGACATAGAAGTCGCTCATGGGGCTCTGCGTATGCATCAGGCGCGGCGGAGTCTTGGGGTCGGCCAGGACACACCAATCAATCGAAATCTGCATCTTGGAGCCTGAGGAGGCGAAAAAGCCCCAGAGGACTGCCTGCTCTGCTGTGCCGAACAAGAGCTGCCAGTTCGTCTTCTCACTATTCTGGAACATGTCCTTGATCTTCTTGGCCTTGGAAAGCAAAAGGTTCTTCATGATGAAGTTTACAGCCTTGTCCTGAAGCTGTCCGGAACTGCGAGAAATCAAGAAGAAGTTCCATTTGCCACCATCGAAGGTGGGCACCGGGCCTGGGAGCAGTTCATAATCATCACAGGCGCAAGGAGAGGACTTTGCCGTAACCTTACAACCCTGGCATGCAATGTTCAACATTTATGGGAGCACTACTCCGGCCTAAGTGCTGATAGAAACCTTCATCTCGCATGTCCATGTGCGGCAGCTGACGGTTGGCTCCATGGAGCCCGGTGTGGCAAGTCGCCAGGTCGACATCGAGAATGCACCGTCCCGAGTAACCTCATTGATCATATCTGATGTCCACGCTGCTTGGATGGAATTCACCGTAGCCTCCACGATGCGAAATCCCCGCTGTCGCATCAGCGCCAAAAGCTCGTCATCATGAGAAGTTCGCTCTGAGGCTTTCATCTTCGGCAGCGGTCCGTCGGACAGCTTGTGGCCAAGCCTCAGCATCCAGCCCAAGCCCTAGTTCGAAGTATAGTAATTTGCTACCGCTGAGCTGACATCAATGCCGACAAACTGACACTCTGGCAAGAAATCACGCTGCAACCAAAACGCTCACGGCTGTGATCTCTGAATCGCCAGCACACAGCTTCACCAACACTGGGGTAGAACCGCACTGATCCCTCTGGGGCCAACTCATGCACCGACCAGCTGGGAGAGAAGGCAGCAAAGGCTGTCAGGGCCATGAGCAGTACCCTTCTCTCAGAGTTCTATGGGTTGTATGGAGAAATGAGCTCTGGACACAAGGGGCACCTCTATCAAACTTGCAGGTAAACAAGGCTTGTCTCAGAAGCAGCAACCGACAGAACCTTCAATGTCAAGCGAGGCGAGAGGACACTGCATCCCCTCTCCAATCAGCGAGATTCCAGATTGGATAGGCCAGGCCATCAATCCACGGCCGGCCCCAACAATCAAAGCCACCTTGGCATTTTGAGACTCCTGTAAGGGTCACGCAACCTTCCCTTTAAGAAGCCGAATAACTTCGTCAGCTGCCTCAGGCAATCTTGGAGGCTAATGAGCATCCCCATCACCTTCTTCTTGATCCACTTCCTCTTCAGATCTGGCGTGACTGCCGGCACCACCACCCAAGCTCTCTTCCGATTCCTTGGCTGAGGGGCAGGGTCAACTGTCAATAGGATCAACGTAGAGCGGTAATTATTCACCTTGTTGCTGCATCCTTGAATGGTTTTTTGGACGCTGCAGCGTTTGCGGACTTCAAATCCCAGACTATTTCTGTAGAGCACCTAAAACAAGCACGACCCAAGACCGAGCCCCTGTAGTTGGTAGCAGGCGACTATATGAGAAGCACATTAATCAAGACTCATTTCTCAGGTCGGCTCACAGTGGTTCAACAGAACTCTACAGGACACGGCCCTCTGCTCAGCATGTCCGGCGGATCTTCTTTAGCACCTCCGGAAAGTAGACAGCTGCCTCCTTGCGCTTCTTGTCCTCCAAACAAACTGTTTGACTCACAAAAAGGCGGCAGCCTCCTGCATCATAAAGCCTAATTAGAGATGACTGGCCTTGGAATTGGAAGCCTTCATCAGGCGGAAGCACTCCTCCACGGCCAATCGCCACACATCCTTCTGGTCGGCCTTGAGGACGGGGTTCACAGACAGCTTTGCGAGCTTCAGCATCGAAGGAAAGCAGCGCTCAAGAACGTTAACCGATATCGAGTTTCCAACGGCTCCTCCCAGCATGGACTCGCTGCAGCTGCAGTTCATAAGCTTGCTGGCCAACTCCTCTTCAAGGCCTGTCAGGCGGCTAGATCCAAAATTCCATGGAATGAAACTGTTGACAAGCAATCGCGCCTTGCTGGAAGCACATCTCCAACATAGTGGCATGTCGACACAGATGGGGGAAGTAGTATGAGCGCCCAGCCCCACGCCCTTTTGTGATGGTTGGCCAGGACTGCTTGCAGATCTTGTGCTGGCCGGCCGCGATGTCCAGAACGTAGGGGGCACGGCGGAGCTTCGTCTTGCCCACAGTCTGCTCAGCAGCTTCCAAGTTGCGCAGGAAGGTCTCGCACTGCTCGCTCTCCTTGATCTGATTCTTCTTGGCGTGCTTGTCAATGTAGCACTCCAGCGGCACCTGCAAAGCAGCTGCGGACAACAGGAAAGCAGGACGTTGACATGCTTTCGGCTCTGCTGCAGGACAGCGCCTGGTCCATGGAGGCGGGCGCCTCGTAAAAGAAGACTGAGTCTTGTTTCACATCTTCGCGGATGGCCAGCATGAAGACACGTTGACGCCCCTGGCTCAGGCCATGTTCGTTCGTCCTGAGGATGAGAACGCGGGTATCCTGAGCCATCCATCATCCACCCATACACGCAACCACCCCAATCTTTTGAATGCTGCCCAAGGCACATAGCCAGCCATATTCAGCAGGTCAAGAACCTTCTTCATGATACCAGAGTGCTGCTTGGCCAGGCCCAGAACGTTTTCAATCAAGGCTACCTGGGTTGTTGCAGTACAGGGCTCAAATATGCGCAGCTAGAGCTTGGACACGGGCCATGTGCAACTCAAGTTACCTTGGGCAGCTCTTCAATGACACATTCCCCGCATCGTAGCAGGAGCTTCCCGCGCTCATCCTTGGCCGCCTGCAGTCAGTCAAATAATCCGACTCTTTGGATGCCTACTGAGGAAGTACTGCCTGCCCCAGTCCTGCCGAAGAAAAGCTTTGGCAAGGAGGGGACGCCATGTATAGGTCCATGTCACCCTTGGCCGCGTATGGCCTTGTCAGCATGTCATTCGGCCTGCTGCGGCAGTTGACCTCGCAATGGTCCAGGACGACCTTCTGCAGCTCCCTGACATTATCGTCGATTTCCGAGACGAAGAGGCAGTCCACAGGGATGGAAAGGTTGGCCAAGGCGATCAACTGGCAGGTTTGCATTGGAGCGTGGGTGATTGAAAGCTGAAGAGGTATCAGCATCAGGCAGTATGCACTTACCAAGTTCCAACCCGCAACACTAAAACGTGCTATTATTATGTTGGAATACGAAGTACAGGTTAGATCGGTTGCACTGCACAGCCCCTGCCCCTTACTATCGGGTTGCCGAGCCCCCGGAATGAAATCTAATTCATCATGTTCTTCCTTTGCACTGCCAAACACCCTCTAGGGCTGCACGGCCCCTGTTTCTCATTTTAGGGCTGCGCAGCCTGTCCACTGCAATCTAGCCTCTAGTCTAGGGTTGCTGGGGGAAAACGTTCTATGCCAACTGATGTACCTACTGCTTACGCCAAGTTTGCACTTGGTAGAGCTTCTCATCTATGTACCCTGGCAGCCCTAGACATTCCGCCTGCATGTGTGTGGGGGATGCTAACACCTCCTAACCACTGGCTGATTTGAAGGAGTACCTTTTGTCACGATATAATCTTGGAGAGTTATGTTCTCGAAGAATCCCAAATTCAGTATACACAAGTGTTGGCATCAACATGCGGAGCTTAGGGATCTCCAGCCTTAAGACACTCTCATGGGTCGGTAAGACCTCTTTAATAAACGCACCCCCGACACACCAGCAAACAGACGAACTATCGGACGAAGCCACTGAGCCACTGGCGTGGGCACAGTACCCGGCGCAGTCTGACCCCACTTGAAGGCGTCCATTTCCTGGCTTCCTTGGCAAGTGGCATCTTCGAGAACCACGACGCCGCCACAAAAGCTAGCAAAACGAATTTATCCAAGCCACGGCTTCAGCTTCTGGATCGCAAGTTTGGCCTTCTTCGCTTTGGTCTCCAAGCTGTTCCATGTCGGGAACTTGCCCATTCTGCCAGCTTGTCCGGCACAGTAACGCAAAGTTGTCAGAGGCCAAAACTTCAGCGGCAATGATCACAGTCATCCAAATCGCAAGAGAATGCAGCGTAGTCTCATACGCAGCATGGGGAGCCAATGCAAGCTGACGGTACATATGACATGTTTCCCTTCCTGCCACGCTCCCCGATGCTGCAAAATTCATGTGTGACTGCTCTAAGCTAACTTGGCCGCCCTGACCTTGCAGCAGCCTTCACAGGAGCAGTTGGGACAAAAGCGCTGGCGCTTGCCTGCGGCAACAGGAACTGGGAACTCGTCCTTAAATACCTTGGCGCTCAGCTTCACAAGCGCCTTGGGCTCAGCCAATCCAGCGGGCAAACTTGGCAAACGCTTCGGCTGCCAGCACGGAAAGCCCAATTCTTTCATGCTGGCTTCCGGCACCTCACATTTGCCTTTCAGATTATGAGCGAAAACTCCAATCACGGGCTCCTTGGGCGATGCCTTGGCGCCGTTCTGCAGCATCAAGGTGTGAGGCCTCCTGGGGTCGTACACCACGACCTTAGACGCACCACCATTGTAATTAACAAGCACAATGGCGACAGCAAGCAACAAGCGCATGTGTCTTCAACGCCACGCCTTGCGGCACACATCTCCCACTGTTCCGGGGCGCTGGTCATTGTCGAGAACCGGGGACATCCACAGCTGCACGCCTTCCTTGAAACACACGACCATCGATGGGTGCACACTGGAGCTCTGCACCATCATGCCATTTGCGCCGAAGTCGACTCCGGCCACGACGATCTGGTTGAAGGCGACAGCTGTAGGCCTAAGATGTACTGCTGCTGAAGCTGCTTCCCCGCAAACCAAACCTACACCAGTTCATCTTGTGCATGATCCTTGCACTGCGTGTGACCAAGGGACGCATTCTGAAACAGAGGGGTCTTCTGAACGTTGCAAAAGAACTTCGTCAACACCTGCGTTACGTTTTTGAGCTCACTGGTGTCCTTGGAGATCACCAGCTTTTCCGCTGGCTTCGATTTCTTCTGCTTGGGCTTCTCGTCAGGGGCCTGCTGGGCAACGGCATCTGGAAGCTCGGCCTGCTTTTCCTTCATCTTCGTGAGGCCAAGCTGCCTTAGACGGGCAAGTTCCGGATCTTGCATGTTTGACTTTGGCTGTATTATCACCTCAGTCGAGCCGAGCAACCTGCACCTACCTGGACTGAAGAAGGCACCTTGAATCGAGTCGAGCAACCTGCACCTACCTGGGCCGAAGGAGGCACCTTGAACGGAGTCGAGCAACCTGCACCTGGCCGAAAAATCACTTCGAATCGAGTCGAGCAACCTGTGCCTACCTGGGCCGAAGGAGGCACCCCGAATCGAGCCGAACAACCTGCACCTACCTGAAAGATGCACCTTGAAACCTGCCGGACGAAACGAGCAGCCTGTACCTGCCTGAGCCGAAGGGTGCACCTCGAAACCTGCCGGACGAGTCGAGCAGCCTGTGGCTACCTGGGCCGAAGGGTGCACCTCGAAACCTGCCGGACGAG
>CAJNIZ010032247.1:2563-25656 GCA_905231905.1 Symbiodinium pilosum | reverse complement strand
TGCTGGTGGTGCGCGTTGCGCTGCTGCTGCTGCTGCTGCTGCTGCTGCTGCTGTTGCTGCTGCTGCTGCTGCTGCTCCTGATGGTGCTGTTGTTGTTGTTGTTGTTGGTGGTGGTGGTGGTGGTGGTGATTGTGGTTGCGGTTCTGGTTGTAGTTGTGGTTGTGGTGGTGGTGGCGGTGGTGGTGGTGGTGGCGGCGGTGGTGGTGGTTGTTGTTGCGTTGTTGCAGGACTTGCTGTTGCTCATTGACATTATGGTTTGATGTTGCAGCAACGGCTGTCCTACCACACAACTCATGTGTAGGGGGTCTCTGGAAGCCCGCTAGCTCTGAATTCAGAAGTCGAAATGTCCAAATAATTGCAACTGGAGGTACACACGGCGAACCTTCTTGCCGCTGCCCAGGTACCTTTCTGGAATGAAGAGGCGCCACAAACTACACCTGTACAGACTTGCGGACCCAACATGCAGAAAAGCGTCTTGCGCAAATGCGCAACCACCTTCTCCACCTCCGCACATGTTCCTGCGCAGCCATGGGCTTCCGAGCTGGTAAGGTCATCCAACTTGCCTCGGCTTGCCAGATGCAAGATGCGGGGAAGGCAAGCTATTGAGATATTGCACTGTAATGCAAAGTGATGCTTGGACACTGGCGCTTTGGTTTGGGGCCTTCGCCTAGCTGTAAAGCGACCACAGCCGCCGCCGCCATGCCACTGAAACTAGCAATGGGGGCGTGTGAGGAGAGAGCCCGATAGCACTTCATGATGCAGTTGCCTGTCTGTCTGCAAGCGACACAAGGCGAACAACTACACAATCAGTCCGTGGGATAGTGCCTTGCAATGGCTTTCTCTGCTGCCACATCAGCAATCGAAGGGGCAGTCTCACGCCTATGACTCAAAACTGGGCCTGGAGAGGAACCTCAGATTCAAAATTCACCAGAGCTCTCCTTGCCATCCTGGTCATCCTGATTGTCATCGCCATTATCAGAGGAAACTTCCTCATCACAGCTGTCATCATTCGACTTCGCCGTCGACGCCGTAGAACCGGGTGCTTGTGGAGGGGTCTCCGGAGGAGGTGTCTGAGCAGAGGTGGAAGTCACTGGCTGGATTGGCGCTGTCGGGGGAGCTGCTACCAGATCGGCCTTATAGAAGCGTTGGTCGCTTGGACGAACAACGGCCTCCATGAGCTGGCTTACCAATGCCTTTTCCAAGGCCTCGCGATGAACACCCGACGAAACCAGTGCCACAACAGCAAGCCTGTCCTCCAGACATGCCCAAAGCTGGCAGAACTCTGGGGTCCAGCTCAGCAGCCTCCCTGCACGCAGGATGTGGTGCAGCTCGCGATACACATTCACGTGCTTCGACTTGAAGTTCAGGGGTATCATCTCCTCAGAAATCCGGCAAGTTGCATATGACTAAAACAGAACAGAAGCACTTACTTGCCAGCGCGCAATCCTCAGGGCCGATTTCGCACGGAAAGGTCTGGTAATCCTGCTCTGAAACGCGCGGCTTATCCTTCTTGGGGTCCGGCTGCAGAATGACCTGCCAGTGAAAGAAAAAGGCATGGACATGATGTCTGCATTCCAGGCCTTGTCCTTGATCTTCTTGGGGACCACAGGGAAAAGCGTGCTGGGGTCTGCAAGAGGAGCTGTCAGCCATCCGCACGCTGAATCTGGCACCCTAGGTAGTAGAGATTGTAAGACCCACATGCTGCGCAGCAAACATCAAACAACATGAAGGACACCCAAGCTGCCAGGCTACCCAGTTGACCCCAGGTACCGAAACTCCCGGGAAGGCACAGGTGCATCTCGCCTGCACATGTAGCAGGTCTCCTTGCCGATTATCCCCGCCAGCTGACCTGCTGCTCGTGTCCTTCTCTTCTTTGATGCTGACCTGGGCCAAGCCATGCGTGAAAGCAATCAAGACATGTTGTTGAAGAACAAAGTGAGGGTACGTTTATTATGGCACCTCCTACCCTACAAAAGTGTGACCGGGTCACAGAAACGAGAGAAGGCCAATAGCTGTGGATGAATGTGCAGTTGTTGTGCTGGCTGTTGTCATCCATTGCCTGATTCCTTACACTAGGCTCACACTGAAAGATAGGCCCTGCACCCAATCGACTTCGCACACAGCCAATGGCTGAACAAATGACAATCCTTGCATGCTCTGTCTCTTAAAGAAACCAGAGGATCTTACATGGAACCGCCCAAGGAAGCCATCAACTCACGAGTTTTACACGGTATCCTCTGGGAGCGTTTTCTTAAGTCGTGCGACGTAATCTCCAGAGTGATCTGTTGCGAGCCTGCTTGACATCAGACTGATTTCCTATTGCTGGGACAACCTGAATAGGGCTCTTCAGCCCAGTCGGGCTCGACAGCCCAGTACACCTCCGCGAAGATGAGCTGTTTTGGCTAAGCCGTCCGTTCAAACCTGAAACCCTAAACCCTAAAACCCAGTAGAACTATCTGTTGCGACCAGCATACTGACACAATAGGTCTGACTTCGGGCTTGCGCCGTGCCTTGAATGAACTGTTCCGGGCTTTCGGCATCACCAGTACAAGGGAACCCTAAACCCTAAACCTGATTTCGTCAATCCAATTTCAGGTTTTATCCAATAAATTTCAGATTTGGTCAATCCAATTNNCAATCCAATTTCAGATTTTGGTCAAAGGCTGGGAAGGCTAGGGGCCTGGCAGGGCCTGGAGTGAGAAATCCAGAGAGGGGGCCCAAAGCGACAAAACTGCGTAACATGACAAGATGGGACTCATCGGGCTTAGCTCAAATACTAAACCAGCCAAGATTGCCATAACGAAATCGCGCTCTTTGGGTTTGCCTACGCCTTCGATTGCCTCCAAATTGCCATAATGTACACTGGAAAGCCACTGGAAAGCAGCAAAGCTGCGTAACAAAGTGGCGCTCTTCGGGATTGGCTTTAACAAAATGGCGCTCTTTGGGTTTGCCTATGCCTTCGATTGCCTGAAGCCTTCAGGCTCAGAAACGAGGCCCCAATGATGCTGATGATGCACCCACCACCATCATCATCATCATCATCATCATCATTTGTAAGGTTGGGAGTTCCTAGGGCTGGGAGTGCCATTTGAGGAAAGGTGGGACAACTTGTTCTGGAAACAAGGGCCGTGCACTCGGCACGATACTTGCGATTTGGTCCTGCGTCTGTTTGTTACCGCGCCCTGTTGGGCATTCTTCCTGCGGTCGTGTGTCCTGCTTCTGCGCTGGCCATAGGTGGGCCCAGGCTGCACGCGCGCGCGCGCGTTGTTGCTCCTTGTGGCGTTGTTTGCCTGTGGCGTCAACCCCTAAATACTAGCCAAGATTGCCGTAACAAGATGGTGCTCTGTGGGTTTGCCGATGATACGAATCATTCTTGGAATATTTCTTTTGTATGGCCCAAGAAGGGAAACATCAGAGCACTGTTCTATGACACTAGGCCCAGAGTAGGGTTGGGATGTTCTAGCGTAGGGAAAATAAGAGCGTGGGGAGTCTGGAGTCATTCAGATCTGCACCGGGACAAGAACCGCTATGTGGAAAAGAGCAAAGTAAGTAGCTGACATAATGACGATATGGATGTAAGACTGTTTAGCACGTAAATGAATGGAAGACTATAAGTGAACAACGGGCTTTAAATTTGCTGCGGGTTACCAATGGGTGGCTGGGTATTTGTCTTTCATGGTTGCTCCCTAAATCCTAACATCTGAACCCCCTCAGTTCCTATCTTTGGAGAACAGGTGTAGCGCTGGAGGAAAGATCTGCGTTTCAAGAGACTGGCAGCTTGGCCAGGTTTAAGGTTTAGGGCATAGATTTAACACGTTACCAACACCATGCATCAATAGCGGGTCCTTCAAGCATAAACTTATAAACATTGGTTATTACAGGTGTGAAGCCCAAATTGGTCTTATCAAGGGTTGTAGCTTTCAACTTTCTAGGCTACATGTAGGTGTAGTAGATGCAACATCCTGGGCGGCTGCCGATAGGGCGTGTAAAGTTCAGCAGTTCTTTACCTTGGGGCTTACTGAGGCGTGGACTCGACATCCGCACCGGACTTGTAGGTTGCCCGCCGCTCTAGGTCGAGCTGTTGAGGCATGAGCTCGAGTGTCTGCAGCTTGGGCGGCTTCAGCTTCGAGAGCGAGCTGCGGATGAAGGAACTCTGATGAGGCGAGCCCTCGTCGAACGTCACCAAAACATGGGACAAGGGGTCGCTGGCAGACAGGGACTGGAAGGCCTTCGTGAAAGTGCCGAAGTGGGACTTCTTGAATGGCGAGCATCTGGTGAAAACATTGTGGGAGAAGGTGTAGGCTTCGGACGGCTCTGCGAACTGGCTGTTATCAAACCAGTGGAGGCAAACTTCTGACTCCCCCATGGTGGGCATGGTCTTGAACAACCTTATTTTGCATTTTCAACAGTCATAGAAAGCATCGCATGCCTGCCAAACATCCATATGCAGCCAGGTGAGCCTCTCAACAGATTCCACAATCTCCTTCATGTTTTCTTTGTCAACTGTGAGGAACTTCACGTAATTGCTCAGCTCCGCTTCGGCGTGCCCGGCGATCCTGGCCGCACGCTTGGACTGAGCATCTGGCTTGGCATTCTCGCCCCGTCTGGGCTGCTGCCCCTCGCTGGCCACGTCATCCACTTTTGCCGCTGGTTCCACAGCAGCTGCTTCCACAGCAGGCGGCAGTGCTCTGCGGCACCTGGCTAATCTTTCACTGTACCCCTTCAAGTCTCCCTGCGCCTCTTGTGCAGGCGTGCGGCGCTTGCGTGGCAGCCTCCAGGATTTCTTGAACTTTGGGATGCGCCAAGCGGGGAGCCCAGGACGCATCGGGCATCGCCATGGCGGCTGCATGGAACGCCTAAGTTCATTGCAAATGACGCATGCCCTGTACGACCTTGCAACTTGCAACCCTGCCTTGAAGTGCTTTCCGCGGATGATCTCCAAGCAAAGCTCGAGCATGGAGCGGGAGTGGGCAGGAAGGCCAAAGGTGACAATCTTCTCTCCTTGCCTGCCTGCCAAGTAGGTCTGCATGGATGTGAAATGCTCCAGCACGGGCACTGTTCTCCCGAACTCCGTGTCGAGGTGGCAAAGGACATCCTTTATGAAGACCAGGGTTCGGCAGATCTCAGGAGCGGTCGCCTCAAAGGCACACGAGAGGGGATGTTGTCCAACCAGCTCGTTAACGACTAATGTGCAAGGCTGCGCAAGAGTGATGTCACGCTACTGCAGTCCAGGCCTTCGTGAACTTGTGGACAGGGCATGGCAGGTTACTTGCCCACTCCATCTCGGGATCATCAGCGGTCCCATAGGCAGCGATGCCCAGAACACCTGTAATGCTTTACAAGGGTTGCATAGAATGACAATAAACACAACACTCTCAGTCTCAGCCCAACCCAATCATGTTGCGTCCGGCGCGCGTGCCACCCAAGCCATATCCTCTCGACCTTTGACGTGTCCGAGGATGCGTGTGACTGTGCTCCACTTAGCCACCCAAGTGTAAGACTTCTGATGTATCTGCAGGTTCTGCATGATCTCCAGGGTCCCTGGCGTGCTGCATCTGTCCAGCAATCGCAAGAGCTTGGCAATCATGTCAGCACTTGTCACCTGCACAGGAAAGACCATGGCTTAGACCGGGAGGACAGCCTTGCCCAGCCTGGCTATCTGAACTGCCATATTTCAACTGTTGCGTCTTCTCTTGGTTCTTGAACTCTTCATAGAGCGCTTGCTTGTCCGTCCCCAGGCCCAAGCCACGGTTGAGACATCGAAGCCTGGGCAAGAATACTAGACACACGAGTTATTTTGGTTGGTATGACACTGCCTAGTTACTAGCTCATTGCCCGAGGGCATTGCTGGAAGCCGACCGCGCCATTTTCTTACACGAGGCTCGGCTAGCCAACATAGGAATTCCTAGCCCATAACCCACTGATGATGTAGCAACCGAATTACACAGCAAACTGCGCGTTGATCACAAATAGCAAAAGCAGACTCTGAATATCGAATACCACCGTGAAAAATTCTGGCCTGGTTGTCACATGCATAGGGCTAGTCCCAAACAGTGGCACTATAGATCAGCAGGAGCAGATGTTGAGGTTAGTGCTGAAACGCTGCTATGTTTAAATGACAGCACATGGCATTTGTGACACCACATCAGCCTGACTTGTGTACCATGACCTCTTGGGCTAGGCAGCTCATGACCCTAAGTAGGCCTGTACATCCCACCCTAAGACACTTGCAGACTTTGCCAAGATTGGGCTTCACAGCCCCATGACCCTCTATGTCTATACAGCCCACCTTCAGAAGCTCATACCGCCAAAAGACTTTCACTGCCCATGACCCTATTTGGGGCTATGAGACCCAGTCTACCGACCATGGTCAAGGCCCCAACTGTTCCAGACGCTGCGCCAGCCGCAGGGCTGCGGAATTGGACTCCTGATCCACAGACTTCACAGCCCATGACCCTCTAGAGCTAGACCTGTAAACCCACATGCTTCACTGTCACACACAGCCCATGACCCTCTGACACCTATTTAATGCCCAAGTCGGGTCCTCCAGGCATGTCTGCAACACCTCTTCTCCACGACGATGCACATGCCAAAATGACTCTTTGGAGTCAGCAGCTGCCATAACAACAACTGCTGCCACAGCCTCAGGATCTGGCTGCGAAGCTTGAGCGGCATGCGTTTCTCTAACTTTGGGCCCGGATGCCTTGGCAGCCTGCTGAAATTTCGCGCACACATCAGAAC
The DNA here is from genome assembly GCA_905231905.1 of Symbiodinium pilosum. Classification (NCBI taxonomy): domain Eukaryota; class Dinophyceae; order Suessiales; family Symbiodiniaceae; genus Symbiodinium; species Symbiodinium pilosum. The sequence continues at coordinate 18,915 of CAJNIZ010032247.1, read as the reverse complement.
AGCCGGGAGCAAGAGAATCCGCCCAGGCCAACACGAAGGCTCCCAAACGGGTGACGTTGCTGGTAGGCTGCAACTCTCCCCTGTCACGGCTTGCGCTCTTGTAAGACGAACTAGCTGACATATAGATCATGAGTAAACCCTCACCACCTTTTCGTCTCACCACGCGCCAAGCATGTCACCATAGGGACTTGAATGGTACGCGCACCCTTCGGGTACCAGAAGGCTCGGCTGGCTTCTAGCTCCGCGCGGGTTGGAAAGGTGAGGCCTGCAGCTGCTGGAAGTCAAAAAAGCATAAACGGAACAGCGCTGAAGGCCTGGCCCGGGGTTTTCGAAGTCGAAATCTCCCAGCGTTGCCAAAATGAAGGTGTTCGTATTGTCTTCAGTGGCAGCTTCGCCCGTCCAGCTCTTCGTAATCGGCGAGATGCCCGGAGCGTGGCTGCTGTCTGGCTTTGTACCTATGACATTTCATAGATTGAATTTGGCATGGTGCTGCACACACTGAGTTGTCGGTTGTCCCCTGCCTGGCGGGTGCCACTGACTCGCAGCTTTCAAAGACTGCACCGCGTCTTTGACAGCTTCCCAGCCCTCACTTGTTCTGCGGAGCGCCTCATCCCCGTCCTCTTCAACTGCTGCCTTTTTGGGCGAGGTCTGAACTTTCCCAGCACGCTTCCCCATGGCCACACGTGGACGGGTAGCTCTGGTCTCCCTAGCCTTCTTATGGCAGCAGAGAGCTGTAGCTCCGGTCCATCACTGCAGACGCACGTCATGTGGTACATATGAGAACGACAAAAAAAAGTATCCATGTAACAGGAATTGTCTTCGGGCGCACACCTCAAATCTTTGTTCCAATCGGTCCACGATGGTCTCCTCGCCAACCCCTCCGCAGGGCCTTGTGTGAAGTTGGTGTTGCGGGAGAAGAAGAATTACTTGACGCTTGGCAGCGTTGGAGGTTTGCGCTGCAATGCAAAGTAGCACCGTGTTGTTGACTTATGATACTTCAATATTGAGCAACGCGTGTCAGACTAACATCATTTCTTAGAAGGGTACCAGATCTGTCCTCCCAAGCCTCCTCTGGCCAGCAGCCCCAGAAGACAAAGGGCCCAGGGCCGCTCGTCGCTGGACATGTCTCTCATACAACCCCCCACAAGACAACTCTCCTGCTCTTTGTGTCATGTCTTTAGGATAGACTGTCTTCTGAGCCTCCCGGCATTCCTGGGCCTCCGGCACACCTGCAGACAAATACAATTGGCGTGGAAGCGAGAACGCGCGCTGGAGCTGTAGGATGGGCGCCTCAGTCATGCACAGAAAAAAGCCTACAGCATCAATGAGCGGCTAGCAGTCTGCCACTGCAAAGCCTAGGTTCGAGCAAGCTGGCACCCGTCGCTGCCGCGGAGCACGCTTTGTCGACCCAAGCAGCAGAGGCGACGTACCCGCCCAGCAACCGCGTCACAAAGAAGAAATCAACATCCTTTTGGGTGAGGCCCTCCGTCTCTGCCACTTGCGGATCTGTCAGCGCGCGCATGCTTGCGGCGTCTGTGCAGACATACACCAGGTTGATGGGCATCACGTGGTCCTGGAAGAAAGTTCCCTCTTGCACACTAGCCAGGAAAGATGTTCGGCCATGGATTGCCGCAAAGTACGCCGGGCCAGGTCCACGGAGAAGCTGCTTCTTGAGACGCACCTGTGCATGTTTCTCTCCTGTCAGGACCGCCCATGTGTTGCCGGCAGGAAGTGCCTCCACCTGCTGGGCAAGCTCCCTGGCTTCAACAGAGGCCAAGTTTTCTCGGGTCTTCTGCATTTTCATCTCCAGCTCGGCCACCTTTTTAGCGGCTTCTGCATCAACTCCGTCTGGCCCATGGATGAAAAGTTGATGGCGATAGCGGGCTTGCTCTTGCAGCGCTTCAACAAGACTCCCTTGCTTCTCTGTCCGTCGCTCCTTGGCGCTACTGACATAAGTCAGTGAACTAGCGCTGCCTAAATGCTAAAATGTCATGCCAACTGCAGCTGACGATCAGCGCATGATGTTGCCAGAGCCCCCTGCAAAGATGCCACCTCTGCATCCTCGCACTGTTCAGCTCCCAGCTGGCGCTGTTCCTCACGCTTCCTGCTGAGGGCAGCCATTCCTGTTGCTCTCTTTCGGCTGACGGCAAGTCGCCGTGGCAAGGAGCTCTTCTTGCAGTTGCGGGCATTACCACCGAAGATTGAGCGATATTCAGCCATCACCTTCAAACAGAAATGGCTGGCTTCGTATGTGGGGGGGCGACCCGAAGCTGCAGGTCGAAGCACCGCAATCCTTAGCTAGGCAGAAGGCTTCCTATATCCATCATGATATTGAGAGTCATGAACCAAGGATTGCTAGGATTGCTTCCTGCGTCCAGACACTCTTCGGCGGCAGGGGCGTCCGTGAAGACTTTCATCATGTTGTCCCGGTTGCATTCCGTCACAGAAGACTTGGCGCCGGAGGAAAAAGATCTCAGTATCGAGAAGCTGGATTCCAAATCGCCAGTGGCGTTCACGCTGCACAGGAGGAAACGGACCTAGGCAGCACGACAAGGCATGTCAGACATCACTGCGGGGCAACTTCTAGGCTTCGAACTGCTTCTGACAGAGCAGGCAACTTCTTGTGCGTCCATTGCCGCATGGCTGCGGACCAATACTCAATCTCGCCCGCCCTGAGGCGCAACAAGCTGCGACGCGCACTTCAAAAAGCAAAGGATGACAAGCTCTCAACACATGTCCTCATGAAGTGTTCGGCCATCGGCCGGGCAAGAAGATACTCACGTTGCAGATCTTGAGCTTTCACATGGATAGCGGCGGCAAGAGGTTCCAAGCTCCCCGGCCTCCAAGACTGACAGGCCGCAGAGACAGAGGTCAATACAAATGCAATGGTAACAGCCGAGCCGCAGTGAAGAATCTTTTCTGCGGCTGCACCAGAAATCCAGATCAAAGGGCGCGAACGCATTGCCGAGCCCAATCTCGTGCCAAACTGAAAGGGATTCCATGAACACTGCGTTGATGTTGTGAATTGACCCCAGCTCCAGGGCCATTGAGGGCTCAAAGTTCTCCGCAGCTTCTGACAAACTCAGAGCAGCGCTTCAACAGGCATTGCAGCATGCACAAGCACAATCACAAAGTGCCTGCGAAATGAAGGAGGAGTTTGCCTTCAAAGAACACTGCCCGCTCGCAGCCTTGGCAAGGCTTCAACGACCCTCTGTCGCATTTCACTATCATGGTGTCTGCGCTGGCAAGCGACTGCAGCGCATGGCCTTCTCCACAATTGCTACGTACCCGGTGGTGTACTCCTGCCGCGCCCGGGCAACAAATCCTACACTCTGCAACGCCGCCGCAAAGCTGGCTCTTACTAACGATCCATCACTTCCTAACTTCGCAGTCCTTCTTCAGGACCAATGGCTTCTGCGCCTGCCCATCGAGCGACTTGAAGTAGAACATCTCCGTCATGGCCTTAGCATTGTTCCGAAACAGCGGGGCGTGTTGCTCTAGCGATCCCGTGACATGTGGCCTGGCCTGCTTCAGGTCATGGACCAATCGATTTGCGTGGGCAACACTCGCCATTCCTGCTTTGGCGCCTTTGTGCCGGGATTGCAGAGCTCCTTGGTCCTCACCGCCATCCGCTCTGCACCGTTGTTGAACATGAAACAATACCGGAACTGAGCAGCTAATCCAACATTCCTTTTATCGAATCATGTTGAGGCGATGGTTGCAGGAGTCACTTGAATTTCACCAACGGCAGACACACAAATTTCTACGCAGCATGTCGCCTAAAGGTTATACGCAGCCTGCCCACAGGCTACACAACCATACATACAACTCCCACTGCACCGAAGACCCCAAAAGACTCTCTATCTAACAACTCTGTGCTCTCCTGCTCTGCTTCTACTGATGACATGTTGCGCCCTATCAGTGATGACACCCGCGGAAACTCAGCAAGATGCACTCCCAAAAGGTCCCAAAACCTTAGGCGTGCCCAGCATCAAATTTATGAATGAATGTTTTGCACAGTGACATCCATTCTGCCACCAACGCCAGCAATCTCAGCTTGCTGGGCGTAAATACCTGAGCACTCAATGTCAAAACTCCCAGCGCCGTGCGCCGGGCTTGCTGCAGCAAAGTGGCTGTGCGCAGGAGCTGCTGCGCCCACTTCGACTGATCGCACTTGGTGGCAGTAAGCTCTACCAGCAATTTGATGACAGCCTCCAAGTTTTGGAGCAGCTTCTCCACAGCAGAGAGTAGGCTGTCGAAGCGTTGGGCTGCAAAGTGCGGGGCAGAAGCTGCAGCTTTGCCCATCAGCAGGTCCACACTATTGAACTCTTCAGCATGCCGCCTGAACATTTCGGCAAGCTTCGTCGAATTGGTCAACGCTCGTGCAAGTGACCCGGGCTGTTTACTGTCACCAGCCGTTGAATACTTGAGAACCAGCTCACCGAGTAATTGCTCGCAACGAACATCAGACCGGACTGCTGACTCCATACACCGCTGCCCTGCATGCATGCAGCAGCGAACACTGGCCTGAAGGTTTGGCAGGACTTGCTTCACCTTTGCAGCCCTTCCAGCCCAAGTTTCGGCCTTCTCACCATCCGCAGCAAAAACCTGGTTAATTATGCGTTGACTCATTAGGCAAGCACACTCACGCATGTCCTGTAGCGCATGCCCGGCCTTGACAACTTGCTGGAAGGCAGCCCTCTCAGCCTCATCCGGGCAGAATCGGGCCAACGCAGTTTGGATCTGATCGACCTTGTCCAGGGTAGCCTGCCACAGCATGGGCCATGGCTCCCCGATTCAAGCACTGTACTAGCATGAAGGGCCTTCTTGCCGAAGACTCGTCGATACTCAAGGCATCGAACATGTTGACGGTAATCACTGTCTACCAACATGACGCGCATGCCCAGGTAATCCTTGCTAACGTCCTGGCGAGCACACAAAACTCAGAGCTTCGCATCGACTAACATCCTGGCGAAAGAGGGTGCGTCCTCGGACAGAGCAGCAGCGACGACCCTCTTCATCAGCACGCGGTCTTCAGCACGCAAGGCGGCTGCCATGGCTTGCATAATACGAGAGAACTCCGTGGTCGTAGACCTAGCAATAGGAAAATTCCGGGCATCCGCTCTGGAAGCCAACTTCGCTTTGGCTTCGTACTCTACAGTCTGACCTGAGCGTGGCCTCCGGCAACATTCCAGTGCAAGCCTGATCTGGGCTGGGGTGGGAGTTCCACCATCCTGAGGCATGTCCGTTTCTGCGGGCTGTCTTGAGGCATGGGGCCCTTGTCTCAAGGCATCCAGGTGCAACTCACTCCGACTATGGCGCTTGAGATCCTCAAGCTGCAGTGTATCTGCATACCGCGTGCCCTTAGCTGACTTATCAAAAGAAGAAATTGAACTTTCTGGCGTGACTGACTGCGCAAGTACATTGCAGCCTGGCGGCTCCTGCGCTCTCTGCACCCTTGTTTCCCCGCACATATGGGGACAGGCTGCTGTCTGGATCCCGGCACGCGTCCCGGCAAACACTGCATTGCAAACCCCATGGCCCACAAATAGTGGACTCCTCCAACCAGCATGCCAAAGTATTGTCCATCCTGGCCAGGCAAGCGCGGCATCAACAACATGCGCCACACTGCTCACATGCAAGCACGGTCCTGGTGTAAGTCAGAACTTTTGCCCAGCGAGATCGTAGCTTTATGTATTTGCATCTATTGCAGTGTCGGACAGCCTGCTTGGCCTCGGAGGAGCAACAACTGCACGCAGACCCAAATGTGACACAAGCAAGGTCCTGACAGAACCATGTCGTGCGATGCAATTGGCAGCATGTTGACCTGCAGAAATTCTGGCAGGATAATATAAAGACCACCAAGCTGTCGCGCAATGCCTTCGGGGCTTCTGTGACGAGTTGACGCCATGGCAGCGAGTACACATGGGCAGATATCCCTTGAGTCTCTTGTCTTTTGCTGTCAACTGTCCATCTGGCTGCAAAATGATCAGGTTGGGTAATTCGGATGTATACGAGACCTACCCAAGAAGACACAATCAAGCAATCCCTGGCGTTGCCACGGACTCCTGGGTCTCAACAACCTGGTATGACAGAGCGGCTGGAAGTGGAGCGCATCAATCAAGGTTTGGCTCCACCAGACACGAACGCATAATAACCTCTGTGCGATGTTCCAGCGGCAAACTCTCACTGAACAGCAGCAACTGAATATCACCGACTCACACGTTGCATGCTTGCGGGGGCCTTCAGACTGGCGAAGCCGGCACCTGCGTCCAGACCTAACTGCAACAGAACAGAGCTAGCTTGAGGCAATAGCTTGATATTGAAATTGCCCATCAAACGAAAGCTTCTGTATGCCAGGAGAAGCTGGTGGACATTGAGGCAGGCACTGCTGCTGAAGCTGGAAATGACCGACCTGAGGCCACTCAGAAAGAATGGATACGCCGAACACATGCCAGTCTAGGCCGCTCGTCCAGCTATTCATTGCATGGCGCAACACTTCCTGGTTTTCGGGCAGGTCTCGGATTGCGCCCCGTCACAATCTTCACGCGCAATGATGCGCTACCCTGACAGAAGTGGCATCTGTGAGACCTGTGAAACTTCACTGCAGCGCCCTGTTCATCGTGAGCCCTGCGGAGGATGCCTGGAAGGCTCGGATGGTCTCAGCCTGATCTGCCAAGCGATCCTCAAGTTCGAAGATCCGCCTTTTTAAGCAGAGATTCTCCTCTTGAAGAACCAAGATGCGCTCGTCTTCCTCCCGCTTTACTACTTGGCCCTCCTGCTCCACTTTCACAGCGGCTTGGTCACCTAATGGGGGCCCGGGGGTGCAACGAGCAACATTATTGAATTGCGCGGACAGGTGTGTGAACCCATGCCTTCCAGATCTTGCTTTGACCGTCGGTTGGATTCATAGATGCTTTGCAAGATCCGGCGTCTCTCCTTTGAGGTCTTAGCTTCAGCAGGAACCTTGTCGTTGTACTTCGACACAGACTTCCTGACCTTCCTCAACAGCTCTGCTAGCAGAAGAGAAAGCAAGCCTGCGACCAACAAAAAATTGAAAGATATATAATAATGTCATGTCCTCTGATTATTGTTCTTCGAAGCATTCTCCGGCCGCACAATGGCACTCGACACCATGGCTAACTCAGCAGCAACTCCCAAGACGCTCGACCCCAAAAGCTAGTCAGGCATGCGTCTGCTGGTCCCATCCGCAATCGTCAGGATGCAGTGTCGCAGAAGCGGTTTCACACAAAGACACGCCACAAGATGTACAGGAAGATTCCCCAGCAGAGAAGACAAAACCTTGCACTTGGCCACAAACCTCTGGAGACGCTCAATTTACATCACCCCCTGCGTCGCCTCACCCACCTGATGAGTGAAGATTTCCAACAGCCCACAGGCGCATGCAAGCCAGCTGCTGGACGTTTGCGATTAATCTGCGTAGACGAGACCTCCCTGCGCCCAAAATTGATAGAATTTGAGATTTTGATCTGCATCCACTATCCAACGAACCAAAATCTGAGCACGAATCCACACCGAATGAACTTTTCAGAGCACAAGAGTGGTATTTTGATTTCCAGCACGTCACAAAAACTTGATCTGGATTGCTAATCCGATGAGTATGCGAACAGCCACACTCAACTTTACATTGCAAAACCCATCTAAATCAACATTTTACCGTGGAGTAAAGACAATTGTGGGATTCTCGTCTTGACCTCACGAGTCATGCTGTTGTAGCGAATAATCACGCCAAAAGCACACCTAACTTTATACTGCAAAACCCATTTAAATCAACATTTTGCCTGCAAGTAAAGACAATCCGTACATGACTTGCTAAATTATTTCTGTTGCAGTGAAGAAAAAGCCAACATCCACACCTATTTTTACATTGCGAAACCAATCTGAATCAACATTTTCTGGTCCGGTAAAGATACTCTGTGCTGGTTGCGGCTCCACCTCCTGAGTCTGCACTTAACTTTACATTCCCAAACCCATTTAAAATCACATTTTTAGGGTGAGTAAACATAATCTGTGCTAATTGCGGCTTCACCTCACAAGTAATAAAATATTGTTTCTAGGTAATGTTCGTATATTACTATTTATTTATCGTATTATTTTGCGTGTTCTGAATGCTTGTGCGTTTACGTGGCATAATTTGCAAAGTAATTCATTTTTAAAAGAACACTCCCGGCGCCGGGACCCGGCGCCGAGAAATCCAACCATATAATTATTGTACAAAAAATTTTCATTGATGAAATTTTTGAATTAATAAAAGTAACGCGGAATCTTTCTTAACGTGATAATCGTTTCAATTATTTAAATATAATTCTGAATTACATAAACGAATTGAATTAATCATTAATATATAATAGCTAGAATTAAATCCGGCGCCGCACGAACCATTTCCCAAACACGAAACCAAACTGAATCAACTTTTTTAAGTAAAAAAAAGTGCATCCGGTTTGCTAAATCATAAGAACATGATCACGACTGCTGATCCAACGCATATGCCAACAGCCAAACTTCTCTTTACTTTGCAAAACCAATCTAAATCAACAAGTGGAAGGCGAGGAAAGATAATCTGCGCTAGTTTCGGTCCATAAAAGGCTTTTGAACACTGAGACATTGATTTTGTCGGGTGGGTCCGCTCTTAATTAGGATTGGGCCTTAAATCTCAATGTCCCAGGTGCCCTGGCTCACGCAGTACGTGTGCATCATCTACGAGACTTACACGCCCGGGGCTACTGCAACCTCAAATGGACATTGAAGACGGATGTTTACATGAACATACGCGCAGAATGTTCAAATTTGACGGCGGCGTCCTGAGCCTGAATCGAATGCTGATTCTGTGCTAAGATGGAGCACGCCTGCGCGCGCACAGGAGATGCGCACAGTCTTTTTTGAGAAGCCTTCTGGCAAACACGTGACAACATCGAGTCCTGATGTTGTTGGACAGAGACATGTCTGAGGAAGGTCATTGCGAGTTCATGGTCCAGAGAAAACTTAGATGTGAGTCAGACATAGCCAGCCATGTTTAGCCGCAAACATCCTCAGACTGCCAAATCCCCACCTAGCTACGCAGCACTTTGCTGAGACTGGGCGACAACTTCACCGCCAACGCTTGCATCAGCTGCATGTCCTTCCTGGTGGCCTCCTTGACGCCACGGTGCTCCACAACGGCCTGGATGGAAGCTCCAAATTCTTCTGCACAGGCCTGCCGGGCATGGGCGCACTACTGAAGACGGTTTACTAACGGCTCTCCGCTATGCCTCGGCTGCAGCTTGCAGAAGGTTGATTGCATCGTCAGTCATTTTCACGTTGCCAGGTGAACTCGACAAGGCCGAGAGCCTGGGTTCTTCTGGTATCCAGAAGAAACACAATAGTTGCCAAAGTAGTTAGAAAACTCGCCAATCATGTTTCTCAGGCTTGCAATAAGTTGACGACAATTGCAAGACAGCAAGATTCTGAAACACAAGCCGGCTCGCATGGCCAGACACACCTTCTTGAAATGCTTTCGCGGAATCATGCGTCGCTGGGTGTGCTTCTGCAAATGCGCTATCTCCGAGGCAGCCCTTTTCTGGTACTTCTTACCTTTCGCAGGCCCAGGTTTCCCAGGCTTAGCCTAAGAGGGCGCAGCAGCTCAAACGGCAACTAGCAGGAATGTTTCTGGGCACCAGGCAAGGCCAATCGAGGTCTTCTTTCTGACGCGGAAGCTTGGTGTGACCTGTGGCTCTCAATTTATTGGTATGCTTCAACCTCTTAAATGTGATGCCATGGCCACACGCTGGTCCTGGGCTTTCCCTGTCTTGATGTAAGCCTGACAGAATCCCTCAAAGCACATAGCCACATAATTTCAGAAGAGGCCCTGCCTTGGGAGCGTTGAGAGGGCGACGATTCAAGATGCGGCTTGGAGGTTCCTACAATTGAGATGACATTGCTGCCTGCTACAGCTAGTATCCCTTGTCGCTCCTTCGTCGGTAGACTCCTTGTGGGCACTTTGGCGGAGGGGCCACTGACAACCTCCAGACTTTAAACTAGATTCCACGCGAAACTAATGCGCCTTAATTATTAGCCACAAACAGGAAATGCACCTTGGCCTTGACGATGAGTCTGACCATACCGGCTAGCACGAAAATCAGAATTTCCCCCACTGATCTGAACTCGAAGCTGCGGCTAGGCACATGGTCCTGCTTTATGTGAACGAGCTGGCATGTCTGCGCTGCCGAAACCGGGCCTAATGATTCAGCGTGTTACACAACGCCCCTGCGCATGCCATGACTTTGTGCAGAACCACATCCAAGCTAGGGCTGTACAACCCATGATCTGTACCCCAGGGCTGAACTGCCGATGACCATCAAAGAGGTTTAGGGGTTTTCAACCCATTGGCCTTATGAAATAAGAGTTATATAGACCATGAAGCTGTGGATCCATGCGATGACTGTCAGCCTTATTTCTTCCTATGAGTAGACATGTCCCAATAGAACTGGGCACATGACCACCTATTGCGCAGCCAAAGCGAAGGCAAGCTGAGTGATGTCTGCTGACGTGGCTCCTGGCGCGGCAAAGGAACTGGGGGGCTGGAAGGACGGGAAATGCGCTCATACGGGAAAATGAGGAGAGATGCGCACTTTGTGGCCCATGGAGGCCATGAAGAGAGAAACAGCCCACCCCTAACGGGCTTTACAGCCCAAGTCAATCTGCACAGCCCACCACCTGAACTGGCTGTACAGCATCAATGACCCTCTGGGCTATACAGCCCATCACCCTCAAGGGGGCTTTACAGCCCACGTCAACTGACTCAAATGGGCTATACAGCCCACCACCCTCAAAGGGCTTTACAGCCCATGTCAACTAAAAGAATCACACACAGGACACTGAAGCTCCGAGAGTCCTGAGGCACCCGTCTTCACCGGATGGCCGAGGTAGGCGCAACCTCCATCAAGGGGCAAGCGTGGCCAGAGGATAGCTTTGAAGAGGCTGGAGGGTTACTTCTCGAGGTAGTAAATCATTTAAGTCCTTGTGAAGGCTGCTAGGCGTTGGACCTTCAAATTATCTTCGTCCTTCAGTGGATCCAGCGCAAGGGACAACAGGGGAAAATGTTCGTAGCATGATCACGCATGATCTTTGAAATTATGGGTCAGTTGTTAATGCTACAGCTCGAATTGTAGCCAGTTACCCTGCAGGGTCCCAGCGCTGTCTTCCCCAGGAGAGTTTGTGTCAAATTTCTTGGATATGGGCAAAGTTGTATCAGCCCCTGATCACTCTATAGCTGGCACGCATCAAACTTCCATAGACGACGTAAAATCCCTATCTGAAAGTCCTTGCCTAGGTCCCTAAAGTTCTGGGTGTCGCATAACCATAAACCCTTAAACCTAAAGTTCTGGGCCACAACCTGGACAACCCAAGCCTAGGCTTTCCCCAAGAAATAACCAAAACTCCATGATCCCTACTACCTTACGACCCTACAACCCTATGATCCACAAAGCTCCATGATCCCTGCAACTCTATGAACCTGCAGCCCCAAAAGCTATACACTTTAATTACACCCCTCAATCCGAAACCCTGAGCCCTAAACCCGACGCTCTATGATCCCCAAGAGGAAACAAATATCCAGTGGTTCTCCAATCCTGTATCCTTAGCCCAGAGTCTCAGAGTATTCAACCCCAGCCGAAAGTCCTATCCGCAACCAGCTTCGTCAAGACAGCAAGGGCCGTGATTGGCAGAGACACATGTATTCATTCGAACATTCATGGTAGTGGAAGCGATATTTAGATAATGAGGCCATGAATCAAAGAGAATACTCAGGGCACCTTGGATTTGTTCGTTTAGGCTTCTGTCTTAGGCCAGGGCTGAGCTGTCGCATAACATAGTTGCTGGCCACGCAAGTGGCAACCTTAGTGGAGCAAAGTTCGCTATAGGCCAACAGGTCACCGGTTAATTGATTGGCAGTGAGCCTTTACTGATCCTCTTGCGTGTTGCAAGTCCCGTGCATCGCAATGGGCATCAATTCAAGATGGAAGCGTGATCGAACGCATGGGTACGGCGTCTTCTATGACCCGAAGAATCCTCCTGCCAAGGCATGGGTTGCAAACATTACCCCACCTGCCATAGTGTAGGATGTCACCAGATTCAGATCTAGTTCCCTGACCAGGGAAAGCCCAAGCCTGTGCCAAAAACAATTCCGCCGAAGACTGGATTCCCAAGCAGTGCCCCTTGGCTTACCTCCATTCTAACGCTTACTTCATGCCTGCTTTCAGGGCCGGGGTTTAAAGCTCAAACCTTTTCAAATAGTGTTTGGCATTGTATTGCCGGTGGCCAAGGTGCCTCCGAATCCGATTCCACTGCCCAAAGCTATGCCAAAGACATGTGTGGCCCCGCCAGCAAAGGCAACATCAGCTAAGGCGCCGGGCGCGGCAACTGAGGTGATGCCAAAGGCAATGACGCCTGCAGCTCTGTCTCACTTGCAAGTTTTCTTGTTTATCTAGTTATTATTATTGAAATAATACAAGGTCGATCAATGCCTTGATTTGATTCTCTGTCCATTTTTCAGGCGCCGGAGGTTGCGACAATTTGAATCCCCATGCACCGCCATCCGTTGGTGCGGCTCCTTTACTGTTTGTCTTTTTATTTTCGAATTGTATTCAAGTTATGGTAAATTCAATCTCTAGCTTTGGATATCAATCGATGAGGTCTAGGGCTCCGCGCAAATGGTGTCTGCCTCTTCGGGCTCTCGAGCATCTGGGCTGACAGTCAACAAGGTTTTGTGCATGCGTAGTGTTAAAGGAAACCCATTCAGAAAAGATGAAGATGAGGAATCCAACAGCCAAGGCGCCTTTGCTGCCCAGCGGATGGCAGCAGCTGGTGAGACCTGGGACCGACGAGGTTTACTACCTGCATCTTACAAGAAGGCTCACGACACTAAGCTTTTGGGAGCGATGGCGAGAGGTGATGCCAAAAGGCAGCCTGGCTAAGGTTGAGGTTGGGGTGAAGAGTTTATTTGGTTTAGTATTTTTCCATGTGGCAGTACCCAGCCCTAAACCCTAAACCTTAAACCCCAGAGCGTCCGAGGAGAGATCAGGATCTATTTCTTCAACACCGTGACCCACGAGATCTCCCACACCATGCCTCAGGGTCATTGCATCCTCCGCGGCCAGAGGGACACATGGCACATGCAAGTTGTTGTACGTTCCTGCGCTGGTTGTTTAGATTCCAATTGTAGTAACAGGGCTAAATAATCAGGCATCATTTACACCGACCAGAACAATCCCAAGAGCGCGATGCACTGAATGCCGCAGCCCAGCGAAAAGCTCCGTGAGAAGGTTCCTCCAGTTCATCATCTTCCTCGAGTGTTGAGCTCAAGAAGCTTGGCAAGGCCCTGAAGAAGAAGACGCAACAGAAACTGGAGGCCAAGTTCGCCCAGGAAGCTGAGGCCAAAAAAAAGGCCCAAAGGGAGAAGGCCGCTGCGACGCGTCTGGCCAATAAGCAGGCCGCGGAGAAGAAGAAGGAGGAACAAGCTGCGATGCCCAAGGCCTTTCAGGATTTCTGGGACGAGAAGAAGGCCAAAGAGGCTGAGAATGCCAAAAGGCATCGCACGAGATGATGGGAGGTGGAAAAAGTGGGAGCAAGTGAATCAAGCCTGCAGAACCCTTTGAGCCCCAGAAAGTAGCAAACACTTCAACCCGCGTCTCTTGAATTAGTTGGGCTTGCTGATCGTTCCACCTCAGATTCCCGAGAGTAAAGATGTAGGCCCCGTTTCGGAGCCTAAAACCTAAACCCTAAGCCCTAAATCCTACCTCCTATACTACATAGTAACATAGTAACCTGGGTCTAGAGCTCCCCCTGACAGCACTTACAATACTACTTCAACCCTTATCATAGTACGCCCGTAACTGGGGTGCCAGGGCCCTGGCATCCAAGATCTTGTAGGAAGTAGCCCGCCTGGCCGAAAAGAGTCATGCGACAGTGGTGCTAAGAGAAAACTTTCCTTGAAATCTTGATGGGTAGCCGAAAACTTACCAAACGAACAACAATGCCAGGAAGGCAGCACTACAGGAGTAGACATTCTGCTGGTTGTCCTCCGTCACAAAAATTCTTCTTGTTTGCAAAGCTTGCAATGGGTCACCTTTGTTCCCGGAACGCCATCTCTGGATTATAGATGCCCTAGCGGCATTAAATTTATTTGGGGCCCAGGAACCCTTCAAGTCTACCGCCAAGCGAAAGGCTTCGAATGCAGTGTCCTCCGGTCCAAACAAAAAAAGGGAATTGCCTAGCCTGAACGCTCGCTGAGAATATGAGTCTCTTGAATGGGTCAAGGCCATCGGCAATGTAGCATCCAAACCCGCATCCAAACCCGAAACCCTGAACCCTAAACCTCCATACATATATGAACCCTGATTGCAGTTCAGATTTGGTCAATCCAATGTTAGATTTTGGTCATTCCATTTTCAGAGGCCCTGTGACACCCTGGGAAATGAGGCATTAGTGTACACTGTCAAGCAGCAAATCTGCGTAACAAAATGGCGCTTTTCGGGTTTGGCTTTAACAAAATGGCGCTCTTTGGGTTTGCCTATGCCTTCGATTGCCTCCAAAAAGAGACAAATCCCATATTGAATGTAATTGCATTGGGGAGCAGCAAAGCTGCGTGATAAAATAGCGCTCCTCGGGTTTGGCTTAACCAACTCATATACTAAAACCAGCCCAGATTGCGGTAACAAAATGGCACTCTGTGGGCTTGCCCGACGATACTAATCATTCTTGGAATATTCATTCATTTCCTAAAGCGGCCCAGAAAGCAAAACATCAGAGCACTGTTCTGTGATATTCATCAGTCTACGAAATTTATGCTCATGGCCAATAATATTGCCCTAATGCTCAGCCAGGAGATGGTCCAGGGAAGGGTTGGGATGTCCAAGCGAAAGGAAAAGAGTCTGGGACGACTGGAGTCATTCAGAACTGCACCGGGACAACAACTGCTATGCGGAAAAGAAGAAAGCCAGTAGCTTGCATAATGACGATATGGGGGTAAGACTGTGTAGCATGTGAATGAATGGAAGACTATAATAAACAGCGGGCTTTAAATTTTCTAAGGCTAAGGGACCCAATGGGCGGGTGGGTATTTGTTTTCGATAGTTGTTCGACTAGTGAATGCTCGGACTTGAGATGCTGAACCCTAGACCCTGAGCCCTAAACCCTAAACCCTATATTTATACTCCCTAAATCTTAAACCCTAGAATCGCCAGTCCCTGTATGAGGCCGTGGCCAAGGAAGACGAGACACGAGTGCTGCAGCCATGGCCCGGCCTCGGAGTTTGGGTTTAGGGTTATCTAGGGACTGGCGTGGGCTGTCAAGTTTCAGAGTTCAGGGCTTGGACTTAGGGTTTAGGGTTGGTGACTTGGCTTCGGGGGGTTCAAGGGTTATTCGGACCTCTAAGGATTTGGGATGATGCTATAAAGCCTATTCAGGATGACCCTATGTATTTGAAGGTGTGGCCCCAAGTCCCTAATAGTGACCGAAGATCTAGGGGGATGTTTAAATTTTTCTTGAGGAGGTCCAAGGTTGTATAGCCCGGGACTGGCATGGGCTGTCAAGCCCTTCAGGGGTGTGGGCTGTGTAGCCCCTCCATGCTGGAACCCTCCTGATCTGTTGCAAGTGGTGGCCTGGGTCTTCATTTGGTTACGGGCGTTGAGGCCCCACTCCATTGCACCTTGTTCTCGGGAATCTTTGGAACATGTGGGCCTCCAACTTGTGTTGATCCCGGAATCCACGACCCTGAAGGGCTTGACAGCCCATGGCAATCCCTAAATCCTAGACCCTCAGCTCTTAGGGGCTATACAGCCCACGACCCTAAACCCCAAACCCTTAGGGGCTATACAGCCCACACCCCTGAAGGGCTTGACAGCCCATGTCGATCCCGAAACCCTAACCCCTTAGGGCTATACAGCCCATGCCCCTGAAGGGCTTGACAGCCCATATCAACCCTTGGGGCTACACAGCCCACGACCCTTTGGACTACCGAATGAGGCCCCAGCACAGTCGTCCACGCTGCTGACGCCAGCACATGGGCAGAGAGTGAACAGCAGCAGTAGATTCAGAACCCCTTTGCAGAATAGTGCTACCTGGAAATATGCACCCTACACAAAAAGTATTAAAGTATGATACTTCAAAGGCGAGTATTACCCAAATCCTAAGTACCCAATTATTAGGTACTTGGACCCTCTGGGTTACAGCACAAACCGCAGAACCCCTAAGCCAAGCAACCGAGCATGGGAACCCTGGAGCCCTGAGAAGTAAATCTCCACCAACCCTGAGCTTGAAACTCCAAGTTCTTCGGTTTAGGGTCTAGGGGTTTAGGG
>CAJNIZ010032236.1:21175-72138 GCA_905231905.1 Symbiodinium pilosum | reverse complement strand
ATCCATGCCCATAGCATAATAACGTGTGTGTTCTAGGGGGATGCGGTGCCCAAAAGCACAATAGCATTGGAGTTCCAAGGGCATACATTCACCAGAGCATCCATGCCCAAAAGCATAATAACATTGGCGTTAAAAGGGTAGACAGTCACCAGAGCATCCATGCATATCCATGGCCATAGCATAATAACTTTTTTCCAAGAGGATACGGTCACCTTAGCATCCATGCCCAAAAGCATCGTAGCGTTCGTGTTCCAAGGGTATACGGTCACCAAATGATCCTTGCCGAAAGTATAGTAACGTTCGTGTTTCAAGGGTGTACAGTCACCAGAGCATCCATGCTCAAGACATTCCTGGCGGTTTGTCCGAGGGCCGTGTTCCTTCGAACTGCCGACGCACTGCTTCTGGCGCTGCTGCTGCGGCTCAAGGTGAAAACGCAGACTCCGTAGTTGGGTTTTTGTTCGCCTTTGTTCCGTGGAACAGTCGTGCGGCATACCATGGCAGCGCAACCTGAAGAGTACCTGGAAGCTGAACACGCTGCAAAAAACATGCTTGGCCGCCTTGGCAACCAGCAGGTCCAGAATGCAGAAAAGAATGCGCCCGCTCGTGAAATCGTAGGCAAGCGTTCAGAAAACTCCACCGTCAAGCCGCTACTCCTACTCCTCCTACCTACTCCTAGTCCTCCTACAAAAACAAACGCCAAGAAACAGAAATAGAATGATATGATACAATGGTATCCCACTGGGCAACTGTCAATGATGATAGATGACAGTATAACCAAAATAGCGAATACAAGCATCATGACGCTCATGTTTGAACAGAAGCACGCTAGCACAGCAATGATGATAACGTGATGATGACCGCAACACAGTCTCTTGTTCGCTGCAAGGCAGCCACAAGTGTTCTGGGGTCATGGCACTTGTGGCTGAGCATGTTTGCCATGTTAGTCTTTCAAAGTTTCCCCACAGGTTCAGTTATGACTTTTCACCTGAAAAGGGCTTGCGAAGAAAACTTGCATCCCCTCGTTTTTGGACACCGCGATGGTGTCCAAAAACGAAACGATACAAGATTTCACCGGCTCTCAAACTCACTGCGTCTGCCAGCCCTTTCAGGGCCCAAGCACGTGCGTGTCGCGTTTGGGGGTGGGGGGGGGCTTATTCATGCTGGGTGCCTCCTCCTACTGCTACTACTACTACTACTGCTACTGCTACTACTACTGCTGCTATTACTAGCCGTCTGACTGTTGCTGTTACTATTTCTCGTGCTGGTACAATTGCCATTGCTATGACTTCTACTAGTAATATCACTAATAATGCTTCTATTACATTTAGCTCCATCCGGTATCCTGGGATGCCCCGCCTCCACTGCCGCCATGGTGGCAGAGGCTTGCCCAACCCAGAGCCAAAAACAAAGTTCACTCAACTTTTGAGAAAACCACTTCCTTTCTCTGGCTTGGCTTTTATGTACATCTGAAGGAATTCTAGGGACGAGATTGAGACGTCCCATATGGAGTCATGATAAGGTTTGAATTTAGGGGGGCCCGCAAGCTTCTTCTTTTTGAGGAGGCGCAGAGTCTCAAAGCAACCACATCAATGCCCCATTGCGGAGCTGGGCAAGGACTGCTCGCAGTAGCTGTTGATATCATCTGCTGGGGAAATTCTTTAATCATGAACCGACTTCATTAGATCTTGCCCATGTGCAGCACACTGACTATACTGCCACATGAGAAGACTCTTCATTACATGTTTCCTACGCGTCCGTTGGATGTTTTTCATGGTCCTTGCTCAAATCTCCATGAAAGCCCATACAGCATGTGTATTTTCCCGACGTTTTGGAGACCTGAAGAGGGCAATCGCGCACCTCTAGATAACCTCAATGCTCTCTTAAACTTCCCAAAACCTTTTCGTCTTCACCGCGCGGCAAGTACAGAGCTGGCGCCAAGCTCGTCGCCAAAGAGGAAGGCTTGAAGCCTGTGCGGCAGCTACGGACCTGCTGAATACCCCTCCTGCTGCTGATGCCGCCACTGGTCCTCCTTCTTCTGCAATCCCTCCTGCTATTTGCAACTGCAACAAAACGACGACGACCACTACCATTACTGCTGCTGCCCCTCCTCCCCCCCTCCTCCTCCTCCTCCTGCTCGTCCTGCTCCTGCTGTTGCTGCTCCTTACCATCTCCTCAATATTCTGCCACCTGCTCCTCCTCCTCTGCTGCGAGGACTATGCATCATATTCATCATCGAAACAATACTGGGGATAAGGATGAGGGAATGCACAGCTGCATGCTGAGGGAAAAGCTGAGGTGTGGCCTACCTACAGCTCTCAACAGAAAGTCAGCAAGCTGTAGGGGCACCAAACAGTCTTGGGCCAACATCCCGAAACACCAGGAAGCGGAAAGCCGCAGAAGGCATGTTCGACCACAGCACTGAAAGCAAAGTTTTGAAATCGCGTCATTCAATTCGCCCAAGTTTCCCATCATATTATGATGTGAAACATCCCTGGAAACTGGCAGCAGCATGAATTCTCAAGCCGGTCTGCCCAGTCCGTTCAAAATTTGGCTTCAAGAATCGTCAAATGCTTCAGAGAATACAGATAGGAGGCATATGCAACGCTCGCAGCCACCATGCAGGTTGCTAGGCTCATCAACCAAGACCCAACATTAAATTCGGCTCTGTTCAACGTCTCCAGCTGACACTTTCACCATGTTCCGACTGAGGCTCCCACAACGGCACAACTTTGATGCCTTAAGCGACATGTTGGGTGAGGGCGGGAAACCCCTCAAACTTATCGAAAGGAGCCGCTTTCAGTTTGGCTCCCTAAAAGCTAGGGCTTGCAAGCCGCCCGCATGCTTCAAGGCGCTTAGCCTCTGCTATCTTGCCAGATTTCAAGATATTGAAGTATTAGAGTCACACTTGCTACAGTACCCCTTCTTATCCTGTGGCATTAGGACGAGCCATACACTCGTTTCACGGCATCTGCACTTGGGCAGCGACAAAGCAACAGAAATCTCAAAGCTGTTCATGTTTGGGCACCTCCCCTTCCATTCAGCAACCCTTGGAAAAAATTGAGGGGCTGCCAAGGCGCACGAGATGTCTGCAAACAGCAGCTGGACTTCCTGCGACTGCGGACTGTGAGATCTGCAAAGATGTGCTATGCTCCATTTATTGGATCTGAGTTGTAAGTCGATGGTGACCCCAACAGCAACTCCTTGTCGAGGATGCTTCTCAGAGGGCATTGGTGAACTTTAGCTGTGACGCTATGACTATAACATACTGTTGACGAGCGATGAGCATTTGGATTTTTAGCCGCTTTGACACCTGACAGGAATTTTTGCTTGAGGGAATTCAAGTCGCGAAGCAGGGCGTTTGGTTCGTGTGATTGCCATTACTTACGATCGTAATCACTGTTGAGGACAGGAATTCCATAATGTACTTAGTCTGCTGATGCTTATTGGTGGATGCTTCTGTGCAATATTAGCCTCCAGCTTTGCAGCACAATTAGCTCCCATTAAGCAACCATTCCAGAAAACGAACCCAATGAACCAAGATCTTGACTGCTTCCACAGCAACTCACACAACGTGCCTCCAAACGTCGGGCGCCAAGAACTAACCTCAGCCAATGATGGCTTAAGATGTCAATATGATTCACGTCTCTACTACGACTATGAATCACAGTGCCCACGCTCTACTTATGAAGGCTTGCTGGGACTGGGGTTCTAGATATAAGTGTCAGGGTTTGCAAATTGGGTTAGGATGAACAGGTGTTGGCCGAGCCCCATGAGATAGTGCTCCACCCGGCTAGGGTTCAGGTCCAACTGGTGTTCCATGCCCCGGCTACAGCGCTGAAGGACGAGGCTTGTGTGCTTTGCAAGACAACTTCATGGTGGAAGGCAGCATCCAAGGGCTGGAGAGTAATTGCGTGCTCGCGCACCGGAGCTTCCTTCCCATCTTCAAGCTTGATTTATCGGAATTTATCGATTTAGGGACCTCTTGATCACCTCCTCTGCCAAGCTTGGCTTAGATCCCGCTTGCAACAGCCTTAGTGAATAGCAATCCGCCACGAGTTTCCAAAAGAGAGTGGGATTCTGTTGTGGAGGCCTTTCATCAAGGAACCCCAGATGTGGGGTTGCCTTTCGATTCTTCTGGTGGAAACAACTGCTTCTCCGCCCTGGTTGTAAGCATCCCCACAAAAGGGGCACGTCTTGAAACGAGAATGACTTGCTGACGTGCGTACCATTGACGCCTAAAAACTCCACAACTTCCACATGTTAAGCATGATTCATGTCGTTGGTCTCCCAAAGGCCGCCTCATACTCTCACTCATCAATGCTATGGAAAGTCCCCACTCTCAACAAAATGGTTATATCCTTAGATGATCCTTGCAAACATCCTTGCCCAAAAAACTTGAGGCTGTGCCGTTCCTGCATTTTTGTTAAAAGGCGTCATCGCTACACGATTTCGCTTGGCCCCGAAAGAACGTTATAGGGATGCTGAAAGGAGAGCCCTACTTTTGGGAAACGCTACTCCTTAACATCCCTAAGGAACCCCTGTTAATTACCTTTTCAATCCCTAAGAAACCCCTGTTACCTTTTCAATGACATCTCTTATCTTTGTCCCTCAAAGTTCTGAGCAGCTGCGCCTTGAGCGGAAGGCGAAGATGGCGGCCGCCAGCACAGCGACCAGCGTGGGCGAGTCGAAGCTGAGCTTTTGGGGGTTTGGAGTTTGTAGAGAGTTCAGGGTTTGGAGGGTTCCAGCTTGAGATTTGGGGCTTAGAATCTTTCTGCAGACGGCTTTTGTAAAATAGCTTCAGAATTTTGTTGCACGCCCTATGTGAATTTTGAATGATTCGAGACACTTAGGTTGTCGCTTAGATTACAGTGACACGAACTCCTTGATAAAACCTCCACTGAGGCGATACCCAATACCCATAGCCACCGATACCCCAACCGGTTGTCTCCGCCAGGGCAACACCCACATCATCCGAACAAAGAAGCCAACATCTGCATATCATCACCAAAGATCACAGTAGCGAGAGGGACCCAATTGCGAATCACGGAAAGCCGAAAGATTGGCAAGAGATCATAGGAAAATCGCCACAAACTCCGATGCAAAACTGAATATCGTAGAGAAAACACAAAATCATCGCACAAACAGTGATGGCAGATTTGGAATCACGGAAAGATCGCCGAATAAACTGCGAGATTCATCTACGTACACAACGCGACGCATGAGAATGGGGGATTCCTGAAGGGCTTGCTATCGTGCGGGACTTAGTGTGAGGGTGTCTCCGACTCCTTCCCACAAGTCCGCACATGTGTATGTAGGGGCTGGTGGTGGGTTGTGGCATTGGGAGGATAAAGTTGAGATGACTGAAGTCCATCTGACAGAAGTCAGTGAGGGGTTGGCTCATGCACATTGTGGTTGAAGGCCTATCCTCGCAAGCCCCATGAGTTCAGAGCCAGCTGCCTAAACTCGAGAAGATATGATGATGCTCTGCCGGGAAGGTTTCGTTATCTAGGCAATTCCATATACGCCCCTGATCTCTCAAGTTCAGCCCGAACAGCAACAACCCCAACAACTAACAACTCCCATGCCACATCTATAATATACTATAGTATACTCTATTATAGTATCTTTATACTATAATATACTGTAAAATATACTACAATATATTATTGCATACTAAAATCTACCATAACATATACTATATTGCAAGACCCGCCAAGATCGAGGCACAGTTCTCCCAGCCAGGACTAGGGATCCGCACCCAAGAAGACGGTCCCAGAGGTGCAGCAATTGCTCTGCGGGTAGGCCTCCCAAACAGAATGACTGGCTTGCTGTTAAGGAACTTAATTTAAGTTACTAGATTGGGTATATATGGTAACTAATATTATGGTTTCCCCAATATAGCAACTCATATTCAGTTCCTTAACAGCAACCCAGCAGAATGATGCTCAATTCTCGGGGCTGAGGCTTGGGAATTCTGATGCTTGGCCTGAAACCTATCTGATGATAGGAACAAAGCTTAAGGGTTGGCTGTTTTATGCTGTTTCGCAAGCATAGCCTTTCAGGATACATGGTGGTGGTTGGACCCAGCATGACAGGAGTAGGTGGTGTACATTTGTTTGGACATTGGGGCTGGCTCCCTTGAGAAACCTAAATCTCAGCTTCCGGCACCCAGCAAATCCGGTGACAATCCAGTGGAAAGCGAAACCTGAGCTGAGGGTTTGCGAGACTTTGTCCACGAGACACCCTCCCGCCCTAAAGGCCAGCCCTGCAGGTGCCATGCCCAGCGGACTGAAGTTCAGAAGTGTCAACAAACCTACGCGGCGAATGCAAAAATCAAGCTCAGAAATCTCACAAGCTGCCAAGGAAACCTGAGTTCCTCTGACCAGCCCAACTACTTGGTAGAACTCTCGGAAGACGGACCTCCGCATCTGCGAAAGCAATGCTGATTCAAAAGCCCTTCTGTGCAGTAGGGCAGCGTAAGGGTGACGAGTCCACGGCCAACCTCGGTCAAAAGCAGCGCGTCCCATCCCAAAACCTCAACATGCTCGGCAACGGATGGAACCAATAATCTTAATAACAGATTCTGAAAGCTTCGCCCGTCCAGATTTTCAGACATCTGCGTGGGCTGCGGATATGTGTTTTGTGGCTTGGTATGGACATTGTGGCAATGACAGGGACGTGCTTGCAAACTTTTTTCGGCAACAAGTATGCTGGGGTTGGAATAGCAGCGAGAACGCTAACCTGGGATACAACCGGGCAGAGCTTGCAGGCGGCAGACAAGATTGAAACAACGGTGTTTAGGAATTGCTTTGTTGCCGGGCCTGTCTGAGTAACCCCAAAGAAGCGCCAAATGTTCCATCAGTCAAGTATACTGGCCACGCCATCATGAACCGACTGACTACCCTAGAACGACTCTAACTCCCAAAGCGTCGTCATTGGGCTCCCTGCTGCTTCACGTGCTGCGCCGCACGGGGAGCCGTGGATTCCACAAGAGACTCGAAGAGGGCGCAAAGCTGCAGCAGCCTGGTGGTCAACTGGCAGTGCTGATGCACACAGGGGACTGCAGGATAGGACCCGCTTAGAGGAGAGTTTGGGTATGTGGTTGAAGGTTGGGGATTTCATTTGGTCCTGGCAATGACAGGATGGTCTTAACAGTTTCCGGGTCGGAGCTCATTCGACTCATCGCTGCACCTTGCTCGTATTTGTACTGCTGTTATGTGTGCCTAGTTTGCTGCAAGAATTGCCAGGCTGTGCAGGAGGAAGTAGGATGGTTGTCATCTTGACTGCACAAATTCCAGATCCCATGGGCATGGGAGAACACAGGATCCTGACTCATTGCAGGGAATCCCAAGAAAGGGGACACCAACTTTGAGAAGTATTAGCTCATCTTAGTGAATCTCCGTGCCAAGCGGCGTCTCCTGCCTGGTTGAGATGGTATGCCTCAGAGGAAACAACAACATTTTTTTTCTTGAATGTCTGTGCTGAAATTTCAAGAATCTAGATGTCTTGAAGATAGGAACTTGCACACAGTGTAGCCCTGACATAGTGACACGCACAAGCTCTCATAGGTGCGTAGGATTAGTTTAAAGGGGCACAGCGAATGTTGTCTTTCAAGCCTACGGCCCTCCAAACTGCTGGGGAACTTGCTTGGCACAGCTCACATATCCCCAAACCCTAAACCCACATTACACCCTGTTTAAGGCCTGCGAAGCTGAGCTCAGGGCAAATGACACAGCACCCGGCAGTAGAAGGCCCGAAACAAAGGGTAGGCCTCGGGCTGTGGCTTTCTTACGAGATGATCGATTGCAACACATGCTCAGACAACCTGGCTTATGCCTGTTGATCTCCCTAAATTCCCACCTTTGCAAGGATTCCAGCCACAGTTGTCATGATCCCCTTCCCAAGAAGCAGGCCGTCTCCAGGCTATCCGCCAAGAAGGCAAAGGGACAGGCGTAGTTGGAAAAGCCCTTGAAAGGCACAACCTGATATCAACAACCAGGTTTGGCTTCAAGGGCAAACTGCATGTTTCTGAGCTTTGGGCGTTCGACTCCAAATCTTAGCATTTAAAAGCTACATGGCTTCGGATGAGAGTGCTTGCTCTGACGAGTCCTTGGACTTGCAGGATCAATTTCAGGCAGACAGTGCTGGAAGGGGGCTGTAAGGAAGACTTTACAACACAGAGTGCTACTGTCCAGATAAAGGTGCTCAAAATATGCCTTCTAAGACACGGCATGCC
The DNA here is from genome assembly GCA_905231905.1 of Symbiodinium pilosum. NCBI lineage: Eukaryota > Dinophyceae > Suessiales > Symbiodiniaceae > Symbiodinium > Symbiodinium pilosum. Next base: position 63,902 of record CAJNIZ010032236.1, on the reverse strand, counting down.
CACGCTATTGGCTTACGTGCAGGTTGTCGGCTTCTTAAGGCTCACTGCCAAGCCCACTGTGTGCCGAGAACAGGGCTCGGCCGGTGAATCCCTAGGTTGAAACTCTTAACCCTTAACTTCTCGTCCTGAATACGACAAAAACACTCTAACAGGGGTCAAAGACGCACTAGGATTGTTGTGATAGGGGGTTCATACTGGGTTCTATTCCCAATGAAAAGCCCCACCGCAATTCAATTGCTATGCCAGGAGCCCCAGAAGGTGGCACGCGCAAAGCACCTGACGGCAGTCTCTTGAGCGTTTGAAGGATGGGGGCTGAAGCCCATTCGGGTAAAGTTGGGATTATGTGGGGGTTATATTGGGATAATGGAGACTAAAATGGAAACTACCATAATAGGTTTGTTATATAGTTACATTATGGGTCTAATCACGGCTGACTCTTTGGATGTCCTGATGGCGAGGATCCTAACATCTTGCGGATGAACCAAGGGATCCAAATTTCGACCCATAGCCATGCTTTGAAAGCAAAACGAGAGCCTAGGTCAATAAATCCTCACGTAGAAAGCGGTGGGCTAAGGTTGGGATATTTTGTTTGGCGCTGAGGGTTCGGGGGATTGGTCCAGAGACTTGAGTGCCAAGCGTTGCAGTGTGACTGCTCTTCTTCCTCATCTTCTTAAGGGAATCATAACCCTGAGGCTCGTTGCAACCTGGCCCGAACCTTCCCTGCGATGCCTTCTGCCACTTCACCGTCTGGGGCCACCTTGGTGTGGTCCAGGGTGGAGCGAAGAATGCATCTTCAGATCTTGAAGACTCACTTGTCCTTGTGCTAGCTGCTACTTCGATCCTGAGTCTCAAATTCTTGACCGGCTTTGTCCAGAGCAAGCCAATACAAGCTACAGGGCCAACCACTAGCGCGGGGTTTTGGCATTCACATAGCATCTGTTCGGGCTTTGATTTGATGTTTGAGGTTTGAGGTTCTCACATGACCCAAAGGAGCAGCAGCACTCTTATTTGTTCATGGACAGAAGAATTGAGGGCAGCGAGTGAAACCTTCTTACGTTTTTTGAGGCCCAATCGCAGAGCATTTTTCTCAACCCAGTTGCAGTTTTCCTTGTAACTTACAAACCTCCTCAATAACTCCTATCGCATAGATGCTTCAAAGTCAGCCCCCACTCAGTCTCTTTCCAGACCCTGCGGTGGCTCAGGCAGGGGAGTGGCAGTTTACTTACCTTTGGTTAGCTGGGAATGCAGGAATGGAAAAAACCAATGGAAACTACTGCAATGGGGATAATGGTGTTTAGGATTTAGAAGGAATGGGAAAGAACAGGGGAACTACTACAAGGGGTTATATAGGGACTACAAAAAGGATCGATTCCTTCATTCCTAGCTAACCAAAGGTAAGTTCTGGGAGCCCCCGCAGCTGCCTGCAGGGAGTCTGGCGCCTCGATCACCTCAATCCAAGGACACAGGCCTTCCTTTTTATGGGTCAGGCTGTCGAGCTCAATGTGTGGAGTGTGCAGTTGACTGCTTCGGACTTTAGATGGCGAGGTACAGTGTCCCTGGTGAGCTAATCCGCGTTTCGGCAAAGCTACGTGTAATCTGAAAAGTTACCAAGCCAAAGACTTCGAGAAAGCATTGCAAGGCCCTCGAGCTTCATCAATTTTGCAATACATGATCTCCTCATCAGGCCTACAATCGAAACTGCCTGGCAACTGCCAGTCTCTGCATACATGACAAATGAGGGACGAGTCTGGGCTTCAGCGTTTACTTCTTCAGGCGAGGGTGCGAACTGGGCAGCTTGAAAATTACTCGCTCGTGAAACCCAGTTCCCACCTGTCCCGCCGCAAGCTGAACTGAACCACCGCATCACCGTCTACAGCCAAGCCCGGAACAATAGGCAGCTGTGGCGGCCTAGGCACTTTCATGGAGGCTTGTGAAGGCTATGTATGGCACCAAACATCGCGGCGCTGTAACTGCAAGGTGGCGGGGGGCTGTGGTGTTGGCTGCTTGGGTGGCTTGGTTTCGCTGTAAAACTGAGGTACTTCACAACCCAGCACCTGGAATACCGTTCTGCTACATCCTGTCTCAGCCCGCCGCCCGCTTTCACACATGGACGAGATCTGCGGGTCTCGGCCTCGGCACATGCGGTCACGTTAAAGATGTCTTTGTCTACTGCAAGCTAAGGGTTTCGCAACAGGCTACGGGTAAACGAGCAGTAGCCAATTGGATATCCAGCTACGTAACAGGTCCAAGGCGCTAAGCGCCAGAACGAGCGCCTCAGTTATCTCATCAAAGGGGAAGTAGGACACGTCATTTGCACCTTTGCCCACAGAGCGAAGACATGACTCTTGCGTCTAACTGCAGGGTCTCGTGTCAACAGTGAGTTGGCAGGAATTGTCCGAATGGATCTAGGCAAGGTACAATCTAAAGTGTAGATAGAGCGCTTCAAAATTTATCGAATCTCCCTAATAATAATCATCCCCAAGAACAGGGGCTCTGAGCGGAAGCCTGAAATCCTCTTTCAAAATGGCACAACTACTTTTTAAAAGGCGCCAGTTAGGCGCAAATTCAGAATTGGTCAAGGGGGTCGAGATCCAGGAACATATTGATCTAGGCATATCTTGAAATGAGTCGCTGGTTTCTGCGGCTATGGGGGGCCGCGGGAGATGAATTCCCCTGATGATAAAATTGATCGGAGCTAATTGTATATTAGGAAATGGGGGGGTCGTGTCTTGTAAGGGGAGCGACTCGTTCTGCATTCCAGAAAGGGTTCTGATGATAAAATCGTGTTGCTTCGGGAGGAATGAGAGGACTCTAACCACATTTTCTGACAGCATTTACAAAAGCTAGTTCATGCAAAAGCACTGAATTGTTGTTCCATCTAGACCATGCTTGCTTTGCGTAGGAATCCGTGTCAGTCGAAGAAGCTCCTTGCTCTGGGGCGTGCGCTCCGCGAACCCTGCGCACCAGTTCATGTGGCTCTTGCGAGGAAAAATGCCCTGAAAGCTTCTGGAAACGGCTGGACTGGTGGCAAGTTTCGATCGTGGCCGGGGGCTGCATGTGCCCCTCCCTTTCCACCCTGATGGCCCACGAACCTGAACCCCTTCACCCCACCCCACCCTGCATATCCGCATCTTTTCGGTGTTGTTCTGTTGCTACTAGGAGTACCAGGTACACCTACTCACGGTTTCTTACCGCTCGTGATACTGGAAGTTCTCAACCAGATGGTGGTGCAGTCGGCTGGGATCGTCACAGTGCTCCGAGACGTCCAGCCGTAACACGTCGTCAGTGAGCCACTCCCACCTTGTTGTCGGCTTCTCATTTGAAGTGATTGAGAAGCAAGGGTGTTGGGCATTCATGTTCAGCGGTATGTCCAGGCGTCAGTGCGTGAGGTTTTAGGTTTTCCGGGAAAGTCTCCCGTTGCAGGGTGCTGGAATTTGTGTGTTGCGAGCCTCTCAAGCTTGCGAGGGAATTGCTGATACTGCATGCCTCAAGATTCGTGCTGTTCAGTCGTCTGAGCATTCAAAAGCCTTTCCTGCTGGTAGAACTTCTAATACGGAAGACAAAGCATTGGAGCTTCCATGGTTGTGATACTTGTAACCTTGAATAGCTTGCCCAAGTGATAGTACATGCAACACCTGTTTCCAACCACCGCCTGCAGGCTAGGACCCCAAGGCTCGGATTCAGCATCGAGGCGAAACATTCTCCATCCTATCATGCGGCGCCTCGCGTGTTCCCACAAGGGTCCTTACCAGTGTGCGTTACGTGCCGAACTTCTCCGAAGCATCTAGATTCCAAAGTCATACTACGCTCCTGTTTGGATACTTGAGCCATTAAACATGAGTATAGTAGCCTGGCGCAATTTGGCAGCTACCCTTCAGGTATCCTACGTAAGCCTGCGTGCCTCATGCCAAATGCAAGGTCAGAGGTCCAAGCTCGTTGATGCCTCTTGCTGCGTCCTGAGAGCAACCACGGCGGATTCTGGAAGAAAAAAGGAAGGGAATGGAATAAGTCATCTCTACTGTTGCTGCTACTTCGGTTGCTCTTGCTGTTGCTGCTGCTCTTGGTGCTGTCATCGTTGCATGCGGTTGTCAAAACATCCTAATGCTTAGAAACTGGATCCCGCCTTGCCAGTAGGGGCATTTCTGGAAGTGATCACTAGAGGGCGGGACATTCCTCTTAACCCCAGCGACCTAGCTCTCGGTACTTCTCAAAGCAGGCCTGCAGGGAGCCCTGCAACAGCTTTATCATCGTTTCACATCCCTACTATAACCACCCCATTATACTATGGTAGTTTCCATCTCCTTCTCCATTATCCCTAGGCCAGATGCCTAAGGGCCCCCATTTTGACACAAGGCGGTCCTGCAACGCTGCTGTACCCGAGGACTCCGCCACCTAGCAAGAACAAAAGCTTGAAAAAAGGATGCTGCAAGGTGACAAGATCCAACCGTCTGTGTGGACACACTGCTATCTACGGGTCCGAAACCTAGCAGCGGAATGTACCTCAGGGGGTTTGGGCTTCTGAGTCTGGGGTTCAGGGTTCTGGTTGGCTTCGACATTCCAACTGATCCACACCATGCACTGCAGAATCTGAATGATCAGGTGGGATTCAGTCTACTAGGCTTAGGGCCTTGGGTGCCAGTCATATACGAAGGAGGACAGTCTGCGGGAATCGGGTCTTGCACGTCCATACCTGACTCAAACGGAATGCCAAGGGTTTCAAAGTGGGCTTCATCCAGGCACTCGGGCTCATCAAGTACAGTATCTTTCAGGGATATATGGCAGACACTCAACTTCAATACCGCGTGCCCCGATTGTAGTGACAAGATCAGTGATGGCAACGCGAAACTCATGATGAACCTTCAAGGACCCCAGTTTGGAGAAATACCCATGCAACGGCCCCGTCAGGACCCTTAAAACCCTTAAAACCCCCAGCGAACCAGCGAAGCTCTCCTTCAAAGCGTGGCTGGGCGCACGCCCATGATTGAGCTCCAGACCTGCATCGGAGACTAGCAACGAACACTCGGAGTATAGAATGACCATGGTGCCGATTCCGGAAATCTGCACACATCCAACAATCATATAATTTCTTTCGAAGGCTGGGTCTCGTGCTCTTCTGGGAACGCCCTGAGAAGCTCTGCACCTCCCCGTGCCTCCGAAGCCCTGAACTCTAACCCCCCACCCGAGTCCCTATTGATATCTGTTGCTGTATCACTGCGCCTCGCGCCGCATGCTGGGCGGAACGCCAAAGCGAGCGAAGATCTGCCCACGGCTTCAGGTTTACTGTACCACATGGATTATCGGGATTATATAGGGCTTATCAGGGGTTAAATTGGGATAATGGACAATCATGGAAGCTACTATAATTGGGTATGGGTTATATAGGGCGAGATAGAGGGAGGGAGAGAGAGAGAGAGAGAGAGAGAGAGAGAAATTGGCAGCATTGAATATTCAACATTCGATATCTCATGCATGATGGGTATTATGAAAATTCCGTGTATTATATCTTCTATATAGCTTACTGAGACTCGCTTATCTGGCGAATATGTGCCAAACGTCCAGCCTCGAGAACTACCATATCAAGGCATATACGCTCACCAATGTTCTGACGACCACATGTACAATCACCCAAACCTCAACAAATAAACGCTGCCTCCTGCACCTGTAGCAACATGTCGGTTTCAAACTCAAACTATGGGCTGAGGGATCGCTTAGGGATCGCAAGGATTTTGAGGAAAAAGGCTGATGATGCGGTCCCTACTAAAGATATCCCTAAAGGTTGGGAATCTTGAACATTGCAGACCTGAACCCCAGAGCCAAAATCTTGAACCCTAACCCCTAACCGCTAAATTCCAATGCATTGAAAGCCTAAATCAGAACTTGTGGCTGTCGATAGCCTGGAGCTCTGCAGGGTAGGCAGCGCCCTGAAGGTGAGTGGCATGCTAAACAGGACTTCGGCTGAAAGGGTTTCCGCTTTTGGGATGTAGGGCCATCAGGTTTAGGGATTAGAACTTAGGGTTGAAGAGGTGAATTTTCTATTGGGAGGCAGCGGTGTCAAATAAAGAGATCTGCAAGCCTGAATACACGGGTCAGGTTGAAAGGTGATATCGGGTTTGGTCAGCTGCCCACCGGAACTAGCTCATGTGGCCTAGATGCTGAAAAGAATTCTTCTTCATTCCGTAAATCGCAGATGGTGCTACCTCAGAGTTGAGGCAGCTTACCCTGCAAAATTACAGTACACATTGGCATTTCCCCGCCTAAGGCTCGCCTCATAGGGAACCAAACATACGGACCTGATTAAACCCTCCATCCCTGGAGTGGAGACCTTGAACTAAACCTGCAACACTGCTTCCTTCTTACAAAATCAGCTCTAGGAATCTATATGAGGACCCAGGCAAAAGCTTCCTCTCCTTGCCATCCAAAAAAACTTTAGAACCGCAAGACCCTCTACCCTGAACTTTACTCGTTTTTCTCCCCCTTTCCCGAAAGCCCTCCGCGCCGCCAAGAGTTGCGCCGCGAGGCGCCGCCGCCGGGTCTCCAGGCGTTGCGCCTCCTGGACATATTGGCTGTTGACTATAATGGGGTTACCGAGGGTTTAGGGATGGGGTAATACTGTCATAATGGAAAATAAGCTGGGAACTACTATAATGGAGAATCAAATGGAAGAGAAAATGGAAAATGAAATGGAAACTAGGGAATAGATGGGGTTATATTTGGGGTTATATAGGGACAATGGAAAAGAAAATGGAAGCTACTAGAAGGGATTATATAGGGATCATAGGGTATATATTGGGTCATATGAGTGGTTGTCAAAATTATGGTCCCTTTTTTGATCCCTATTATAATACGGCACCTAATATTTAGGGTACCCAACAAAGGACCATAATTATGACAACCACCCATATAGGGATAATGGAAAAGAAAATGGAAAGTACCATGGAGCATGGGGTTCAGGGTCTGGAGTGGAAAACGCAATGGAAAGTATTATCTGATGATGTTTTAAGGGCTACTATAGGGTCCACGCCTCCTGTTCCTACTAGCCACCACTAGGTTAAGGGCTATTTTGGTTCTTGGGTTGGGGCTTCGTGGGTTTGATGGGTTTGGGGGTTCGGATTTTCAGAGCTTTAGAGCTTGGCAGTTCGGGAGGGCACTGCAAATCAAACTGCAGAGGGAACTTCCAAACATGCATGCTGAACTCAAGCCCGGCAAATACTCAACCGCTCCAAATTTAAGGTTTGAAAGCACTTCTTCTTCATCCAGGAATCTTCCACCCCTAAACTCGAAACTCGAAAACCTGAAGCCCTGCACCCCATGCTCCATCCAGCGGCCTCAAGGTTGAGGCTCCGAAGTGCAGGCTCCAGTCGTGCCGCAGCTGCCTTTGCAGCTTTATTTAGTCGCTGTATACTGGACTGGGGGGAAGTTTTGCCACGGGAGCCTGCGTTTTAAGAGCGTAGATCACGAAATTTCGCGCACAAGTGCCACGTATACACTCTATAGTTCATATCGCCCAACAGCCCACGAGGCGGTAGACGCTAGAAAAATGCTGTGAAGGTGTTGGGAATCACGCTTTGCACAAGCAGATAGGAGATGCTGATGAGGCTGCTAATTACTGATGTTCAGGACTAAGCTGTGATGGGACGATGCCCGGACTGCTACACCAAGTTGATAGCGCAAGTTTTGGCTAGCTCCTACGAAAAAAAGTCAAGTTCTGGACCGCCGCAATATCTCCTGTTTTGCAGGGGTCACTTGGAATTTGGACAATCCTCCACTTTCTCCGTAAAAGCTTGTAGCGACCCTGAGATTCCAAAAGGGAGACGTTCTCACGCGCATCTACCTCCTCACTGGCAGGATGATGTCTTCTTCTTACACCGCTGGCCACTGTGATCACGACAGGACTTCTTGGCGATAAGTGTGGCTTGCGGCTTGCGTGCATAAGACAGAAGTCCTAGTTCCCCTATTGACCACGAATAAGTATTAAAAAACTTGAGCGCATTTTCGGGTCGGACGCTCGGGCCTCGAGACAGGGTCAAGTGTCAACCCGAATCCCAAACACCTTGCGCGGTTTTGCTCTTCTATAGATGGTTGCGATTGTAATCACACGCTGTCTGTGGTGTTTTGCCAAGTGCCAGCAACAAAGGCTCCAACGCAAGGTGCTGGGACGTGCGTGTAATTACCCATCCCAGGAGGCAATAACATGGGCAAGGAAGGTCAGAGGTGCTAGCTCCCTGCCTGAGGGTTTAGGGTCTATAATGTACTCTAGTGTTTTCCATTTTCTTTGCCATTATCCCTATATAACCCCAACATTATTGAGTATTATACTACCTGCCGTAATGCGGCAATCTGCTTGAGCTCGAAGGGCATGCCGCGACGGTTTTCTTGCGAATGGGCCTTGTCTTTTGTGAGACTTTGAAAGCAGTCCGAGTCAGTGCATCACGAGCCTGGAACAAAAAGGGTTAACATGCAAACTCTATAGGTCCATGTTCTGGGTTAGATGGGGACTACTCAATCTTGTCTTGGGCTACAAACCGCTCTAACTCCAGGTTTGCCATGGGAGGACTTTCTCAAAAGTAGGCCCCCTGTATGCCCCAACCTATCACAGGTATCCCCAAGAAGCGGTGCGGTCCCAAAAGGGGAACTGACACACAGCACTTGCAAGGAAAGCTGAAATGGGAAATGCTCCTCGAAACCTGGGCTTGTTTCTCCTCTGCCTGGCTGCAAACCACTGAGCTGAAAAGACAAACCATCAAATACCCAGCTCCATGACTCGTCTAGAATGACAAGATCACCATGAAAGGAAACAGCAGAAGGATAAGTCTGGAATGTTTCACATTTCCTCGCAACTGTTGGTGGGGCCGTCACTGCACACCTTCATAAGCCCGGGATTATGAGCCAGGTCGCTCGTTTTCTGCGGCCAGGAGTTACAGTTGCATGAGCACAGTTTCCCTCTGCATTTCAAAAGATCTCAGCATTTTTACGTACTCAAGAGCCTGAACAGATGCACAGCCACGTGACCATCCATGAAGCCGCGCAAAACCTTCTTCAACCAGGTACATCACCTGCAAATCACATTCCTCACCTGGTGCCTCGACGAACTTTCCAAGTTCTCTTGTGCTCCTACCCTCCCTCGAGGCAATGTGCCTCCACTCACCTCTAGAGCTCCCGTTACGGCTTGCAAAACTTTCGCAGCTGCCACAACACGACACGCTTGGAGAAGAAAGTAAGTATATCCGCGCCAGGCAGTAAGAACATACTAACAACTGTGAAGCCGCACCCTTCACCCTCCACCACCCCGGAACCGAACCGCCACAACCCCAACACACCAAATCGTAAGCACCAAATCGCAAAGTACATGCAATAGCTCGATCTTGGGTCCTCGAGGTCATTGGCTGTAGCCCTTGCTGCCGCCTTTGTTGCCTCTGCGCTTCTGCTTGTAGCTCAAAAAACGCAGGGTATGGTGTAACGCCCAGAGTCTAAATTTTTTGTGCCGGTAGTTACAGTAATAGCATGTACTAGCAACATCCGCTTCATACGGATAACCACTACCCACAAGTCGCAGGTGATCATGCACTATGTTGCGAGTTAAAGTCTCATTCCTCGGGGAGACAAAGCCTCCAATGCCCCCAAGCCACAATCTGCTTTGAACAACTGAGATATGTAGCTGAGCGCGGAGGCTTGTTGAAATTGTGAGTTTGAGCTCTGGTAAACCCACCACAGAAGCAGCACGCAAGCCTGCACGGAATGTAGTCTTCGAACATGAGAGATGCGTGACACCGTGGCCATGCGGGCGAGAAAGCCGCTAGAAGACATAGGGGTTTCTCAAAGTTTGGGGTACCTTTTTGGGGGTCTCCCTAATGAGGACTATAGTCTTTTGGGGTCTATATTGGGGTTCCCCTATTTTGGGAAACCACCAAATGACATCCCAAACCGCCTCTAGTGGTCGGTCCAGGTCACTTTGCCAGCAAAAGGACATGCATCAAAGCAATTGTGAGCAGTTCTTTTTGTTGGCCAAGCCCTGTAAAAATATAGTCTCCGAAAAATGAACACTACAAGCTCTCACTCGGTAGCGGGAACTGTACCAAGCCCACTTGAGCCACAGCTACTGCTCACTGGAAAAAACTACAATGACTGAAGCCAAATTCAGCTTACCCTCTGGAGACTGCAGCAAGCGCAAAAAAAAACCATTTGAATTACTGTTCATTTGTTGACGATGTGTTGCAAGGGCTGGACACACAAAGAATTCTAGACTCTTTCATTTTGACCAAGGAGATCCATCCTCGATCGACTTCCCCGAAGCCTCTCGAACCCTGAAGCCATCGCAAAACCCAAACCCTAAATGCTCCTGCATGGTGAGCTTGGGTCTGCTCATGGCCTGCAAGCTTCCAGAAAGATTGTGGGAGTTCACCGCAAGTTGGAAGCAGAGCATGTAACTACCCTCGATATGTCTGACGGCTTTCCCAGTGATCGGCAGCAGCCGAGAGCACAGGGGCAAACAAGCGGACCCGAGGCTCGTGTCGCATCCCGCGCTGCTGTCCATCGACAAATGTCATGGCATCTGACGGAATGGCTTCAGTGGTGTGTGCACTGCTTAGTATCGCCGATGGATCAGATCGCTATAGGTTCCTTTTTAGAAATCACGCGATAACCCAGGATTTAGGAATGATTCAAGGGTAGGTTTCGATGTGCCCACTAGTAGCCATTTAGGACGTCCAATCGCAAATGCAACTATGAGATAACGATAGCAATCAGATTTAAAGGTTGGCCCGGGCCTGCCGTCCTTCGAGGTCCTTTTTGTTTGTCCTCCTCATCACTATCTTTGCTGCGAATAACCTTGGAATCGAGAAGACCTCTGCGCAAGCTGAAAAATGATGCTACGCCTGCCTATTTCATTACGAGAATACATGCAGTTACCGTCATCACAGCGGCAAAATCAAAATTGCCACGCAAGTCGAAACAAACATGGTGCATCGCGCCTTTTGCTTGTAACTCTACCCCTCAACTTTACCCTACACTAAAGCGCCCGGACCGCTGATGCTGGGCCGCTGGCTCTGGGAGCGGTGCCTGGAGATCCGTAGCTTCGCTGCAGCTCATCTTCGCCTTCCTCGATGCTCTCCACCACCTGCTGATGTCATGTTGTGATTCTCTGGCGGGTGCCTGGCGCTGGTCGTAAGTACGGCAAAGATCAGAATCACTGTTTGGGAGGCTATGTCCCTTATAATATGAGGATGGTGGAGATGTGTGTGGAATGCGCGGGCTTCGTGATGTTGTACAGGCCCGAAAATCCAGGGTGGAACGGTATCTTGGGGAGTCCTCGACCTCTGAGACGAACTTCTGAAAAAGAACGGCACGTGCAATCTCTGTCTCTGTGAGATAATCAGGCAAGAAGTCCACATACGCTGTCCCATTCACAGAACTTGCTGGATCTTCTGTTCCCGCAGTTGAATGAGATTGCCCCGCTTGCTGAGACTGTTCCAGCTGCGTTTTTTTGTTCTGACGTATCTCCGTCCAGAATTTCTGTGCCTTTTCCCTCTTGTCATCTTCAAGCCCGACGGCATCATCCTGAAAAACCCCTGAGACAGACCAATATGACCAGCAAACTTTTCGCAACAGGCCGGAATAAAACAGGAGAGCTTCCCCACGCCCTTGCGGCGACAGCCGGCAGAGCATGCTGAATAAGCAACAGAGGATTGCCATCAGCTTGATCGGCTCTTGGAACTCCCCGCCAAAGCTGTCTGACACACTGATGTAAATCGGCGTCAAGGCCACACAAATACATTCAACCCACTTCCATCCTACACTCCTCCGCTGCTCTTTGATGCCCGCGATTTGCAGCACATATGCTTTCTGCATGATGCTTTCAAAAAAGGTTTGTTGGCTGGGTGTCAATCCCCGCAGAGCTTCTTCAAATGTATTGCAGGATCCCGAGGTGTCTCCATTGTATCGACTCGGCACCTTCACATCCGCGATGCTTTGAAACGGATCGCGCATATTCTTGACAGCAACTTCTGCAGACATCTGAATGAACCCATAAGTCCTGGGTGAGATAGCACTTGCACAATCTCCACGGATTCAAAAAACAAACTATCAAACATTTAACGTGTTGAGAAATGACTCTCAGCGCGGGAAAATTTACAGCACATGTACTTCTTGTCATTGACTGAGGCCACCGAGAGTCACTAGATAGACAAACCCCGTTATTACCATGGCCAGGGCCACACGCTGGTAGTCCTGATTGTACCACGGCCACTCCTTTTCCTTCTTTGAGTCCTTCATTGCCAGCAACACCAGATTGAAGCTACCTAACCCGCAAGCAAACAGTTCTTCCACAACTACTTAATCCTACAATCCACCTGTACAGTCCCTCCGGCTTCAACAAATCCGAAGCCCAACACAACCTCCTGAAGGCTCTACCCTTTCGTCTCATCGCATGACAGGCGGCGTGGGTGTTAACACGATCTCTCTTGCACTATGTCTTTCTGTCCCGTTGCATACGATGAATGGATGGTTATTTTAGATGTCTGATTGACACCTCGTTGCATGACAGGAAGGGCAGGTGCCAGCACAACCAACACAATGTGGGATGGGGCTGTGGATCGCCATGTATCACCATCTCATCGCACACTTTAGAAAAATGCTATCTTCATGTCACTGAATGCGCTTTACAAGACTATGTCCTTGGGGCCGCTCCTTTCCATCTAACATGCTGAGGAGGGTGGGCTTCAATAATGTCTCCCTGGGATTCTGCCTTACCAAGGAATTGTAGCGGAGGCGGAATCCTGCTTCTAAGGCACCAAGGTGTCACCAATGACTCAAGGCAAAGTAATGTGCTACGAAGCATTTAGAAAAAATTGGTCACCCTTTGTTGCAGACGTCCACAGCCTGCATCTCGCTCTTGTTTTTGCTTTGCAGCAGCTGCTTAGTCAACTGGGCCAGCTGCACTGTGGCTTGCATCGATGCCTCCCGCTTTACATCCATAATAACGATACAAATAACAGTACCAATAATCGTAGTAAGAATAACAATACCCATAATAGTTAGAGTAGTAGAAGTAGAAGTAGTAGTAGTCGTAGTAGTAGTAGTAGTAGTAGCAGTAGTAGCAGCAGTAGTAGGAGGCCTCTGCGCCTGACTGGACCCACTTTTTTAGGGTGGGGAGAAATTTCGCCGCTCCGACAACATACTTACTGGACTCATGTTTTTAGTGTTTCTTGCCGCTGTGTTTGCTCCTGCCGCTGCCATGCTCCTGCGCGCGTAGACATCCGTAAGTCTATTAGTGGGGGATGAAGGGTGAACTTCGTTGGGACCCAACACTGTAAAGGTCAAGGCTGCGTGTCTCACTATCCTCAATTTCTTCTTGTACGACTTGTTCACATGCCACTCTTGCTTCTGCTGCTGCCATGCCCCTGCACGCATAGAACAAAACTTAAAAGGCCGTTTCTACGCGAGCAACTGAGTAGGTATGTTCATGGACTTAGGATCCCCCCATGGTGCGCCAGCTCAGCGCCAAAAGGCGATTGAGCAGCGCCTGAAAGAGTTCCAGTGGAAATAGTGGAATGCTCAGCAAGACTTTTGCCGTCCTCTGCCACTGCGACGCCTCGAAATGAAAGAAAAGCCCGTCGCAGTAGACCGCAAAACTTCAGCTTTAACCCCCGAAACCTCATTTCGGTGCCCAGATTTGAGCACCAAAATGGTTACGCATGACTCCGGCGCGTTCCTGCCGTAACGCCAAATTTCCTACCCTTGCCAGCACTTTCACCACTTGCACATACTCAAGCGATGCTGCGCATGCATTTCGGATGGGTCCCGTGAGGGGCACCCGCCTAGTAGTAGTAGTAGTAGTAGTAGTAGTAGCACTAACATTAGTAGTAGTAGTAGTAGTAGTAGCAGTAGTACTAGTTGTAGTAGTTGTTGTTGTAGCAGTTGTTGTTGTTGTTGTTGAAAAAAATAACAACGTTGCCAAGCACGACTGCAACAGCCCCCTGTCAATTGTCGTCCATGCTGCAAACATGCCAACACCGGCGTTCCATACTGCAGATAATATTGCAAAAGCCAAATACGGTGGCTAACTGCCACTACCTAATCCAAACTTTTATCATTTGTTCGCGTTTGCTCAGGTCCACCACTGCCGTCTTTCCAAGACCTTAGCCACAGCGCCTGCGCAGTCTTTTTCTCACTGGCGGCCTCTTGCTCCCCCTTTGCCTATGCATTACGATCTCTGTAGTTGGGGGTTTGGGAGACTGGGGTTTAGGGTTGAGGAGTTTGGGGGATTTTTGTTTAAGGTATGCCCTGACCCCTCATAGATTCATAGATGCTGTGGAGCGCCACGGATGGCAAGGGCGTGTGTGGGAAGTGAAGAACCTTCAAAAAACCCAAGGAGCCGTTTTTGCATCCTGCTGCACAGTCTGAGAAGCTATTCGTGAAACCAATGTCCTCTCATCGTACCATGACAATTGGATCCCTCATTTCTATCTGATTCTATCTTATCGCATGATGACAGGGCTGGGTGCTAACAATACATGTGGACAAACGATATGTTCCTGGCGCCGTATCCTTCCATTTCCATGCCTCATGGGAAGATGGGTGCCAACAGCCATCCTACAATATCTCTTCGCATGATGAGAGCGGCAGGGTTTAACAAGATCCGTCTGCGTGTGTGGATTGTTGTTTCATGGCACAATGACATGAGCCTGTGGGTGCATGATCACCTCTCTGTCAGTTGCGCAAGCGTCTTGGGTCCACGTTGATGGCTTGCTGCTTGCTTGCCATCTGGGGGGAGCCCGGCAACCAGGACCACAGTCGTTTGGTGGTATATCGAGGCACCCCAACTTTGAGAATCTTCGTCACTCATGGCGCGGGGTTGCAGCCCTAGGGGCAATACGAAAGCAAAGCAACACATGCAAGGCTTGAATACCCAACGGCACCTCAGTCTGCGACGGTGTTGTCGGAGATTCTGGAGCCGGATCCTCATGTGGACGAAGCGAATTACCACAGCGGAGCAGGCACAGGGCCACCATCCTTGCTTCACAGCGTCTGCAGGAATTTCGAGGAGGTGTTGAAAGCCGCCCAGCCCTTCAAGCTGACGGAAAAAGAACAATATGTCTGGCCCTTTCTTTTTCCCAACCGGCATCGTCGAGGTTCTCTTTAACATTATTACTGTCCTCAAATTTGTAGTGTTCTTCGTATCTTTGCGATTCTTGTTTCCTCATCATTTCCTATAAATTGCATGAGCACCCTGCGCTTTGCAGCATAGAATATCACTCTGTGATGTTTGGGCATCTGGCCGAGTATCAGGAGAGCTGCGCGGGTGAACATTCTGATGCATGGGCCAGGGCTGGCAAAGCAACAAGATTGCCAAAGCTCAGCCTCGGTCACTATGAAAGACCTGAAACTAGGGCTGCTTGAGCCGAGCATCAGCAGCCATTCTACCTGCCCATGCTTGCCCGTACAGCAGCATTGATGCCTTTGATTTGTTCAGTGAATACTTTGGTGAGTTGAAGATTGGGGAGGCACGAACAAAGGAAAGGGAATTTATCAAAATCAGATAGATGTTACCAAAGGTACCTACTACTTCAAGTTGCAGCTTAATCCCTCCAGGCTCTCTCTACTAGCCAGCCCCTTCTGGAGGTGGAATCTTGCGGTTTGACTACATTGCATCGATTGGTGCGGTGCGCTGGGACCTATAGACCTTAGGCTCAGGCGGCACTGTCCACGGGATCCGGAACCTGCTGGGCTGGAGGATCCCAAGACCAAGAGTAATCAACCACAAGGGTCATAACTACCAGTACCAGGGTCTAAGGTTGAAGAGTTTGGGGTCTGTGGGCTTCACGAGTTGTGGTGTTGTAGGTGATTCTATGCTTCTGAGGAACACTTCAAAAAGTTTCCAGAGACAAAGAAGGATCACCATTATTAGCAACTGCTCCCCTGTCTGTATTGGGCGTTCTGCTGGGGTTGAGGTTTGGGGCTGCTGGTCCAAAATTAGACGGCTCGATATCCTCGGCCTTCGTAAGCTTTAGGATGTGCACACTTGAGCTTCAGCAACTCACCAACCCTCCCGATGCAATCGCACCTGACCCATTGTGAACCGATGGTTCACACGGCCTAAGGTTTGGGGCTTAGGATTTCCAGGGAACAATCCTCCTAACAGGTCTATGCCCTCACCTGATGTAGCACTACTCTTACCTTCCCCACTTGCAACATCTTTCAACCTCCTTCATTAATCCTCGTCAGCATCCCAACAGCTACCGACGCGCATCTTACCTCGAAAAATTGCCCCACCAATTATCCTAAGCCTGAATGTCCCCAGCCTTATGAAGGCATCCAGCGTGCTTTAGAGGAATATCTTCGGACTTAACTTTTGCCAGAACTCTAACCCATAGCAAGCTCCCCACGAAACCTGAAATCCTCAACCCTTTCCCCCCCCCCACCCAGCCCGCCCCGCCCCGAGGTGAGCATGGCCCGGCGCCAGCTCTGCGAATCGCAGACGGAGTGCGTCCAACGGAGGTACACTGGAAGAGATGCGGGGTTTCTCTATGGGGGGGTAGGTCCCTGTAAGAGGGTAATGAGTTAGACAGTTAGAAGGATTAAAAAAAGGTCCTTGGATTTGGGTTTGCAGACAGAAGAACCAAGGGACAATTAGGCCTCTCATGTTTCAATCCTCCTTGGAGGGACTTCAGACATGAGGTCCCAAAAGGTCCCAAAATTCGGACAAACTCCCAAGAACATGGCAGCGTCCTGCCTCAGCTGCACACCTGCATCAGGCAGGAAAAGGTGGCAGCTGCACGAACAACGACATACCGCCTGACTACAGCCCGACGAGACTGGAAAGCAAGCAAACCTGGCACAAGCTTGCGTGACGGTCCAAACAATTTCTAAGCGAAAAGGAACAATCACATAGTTGACCAAATGGCTCTTCCAGGGTAGATGAGGCCTCTACATTTACGCGATCGACCTCATGCACTCAGCAAAAAAAACATGCCCATTCAATGCCCTTCCTCTGCCTCGAACCAGCTAGCATATGAAGCATCCAAGCCTTCTACCCCACACCCTGACCCCAAGGCCTGGACAAAAAAATCTCCTACAAGCTATCCTCCAACTCCAGAACATGCCGGCCTAGAGCAGGGCCTTCGGGACCTCGGCGCGTTAAGGCAATGCTGCTTAAGAGTATCCTGCGTGAAGCTTGGTTTCTGCTAGAGTTCTAGGCCGCATATATTGGGTCACATGTGGATGCAAGGAATTCCGAAAATCAGGATCCATCGTGGTTTTAGAACTGCTTGCAAAATGCCGATTCTGATGATTTGGACTTTGAGTTGTCGACTTTTGCCGGAATTTCTAAAAAAAGTAGCTGCAAGGTGTGTTGACCTACCAAAGGGTTTCAAGTTGCCGTTTACAAACCATGCAGTCCCTGCAGGTGCAGAACTATGTTCCCGCAACCTTCAAGCGTTGGTAGTCCTGCAGGTTATTTCAGCTCCCTACAATGACTTTTCCTGCGGGCTGTGTGCAGAGTTTGCCAGCCAACAGCTATTTGTCAGCGTTGGCCAGCACCTTTGGGCACAACAGCAACTACAAAACCGGCAAACACAGAAACGGAAGATTCCAAGAAGAGATCTCTAGTTGGGAACCTTCCCTCTTCGACACCTTCAGTGGTGCGAATTGCCTTGCGGCTTCTGCTTCCTGACTGGAATCTCTCTTCCACCAGCTACCCCAACACTACCTCAGACTCTGGGCTGAGCTGAGACCGATGCGTTTGACAGCCATCACACGTGAGGCTTGGCTAAAAGTCCTGTGAGGCAGAGACACATCACATGCAATCAGGCTAAACGCGAAATCTCAAACCAGAGGACTGTGGCAAAAGAGCCCTTTCAAGTTGGAGGGGGGGGTCAGTGGACAAGCTATTGCTGCATACCGACGGTGTGGTAAGGCAACAGCTGCCTAGCTGCGGAAATGTTACCCCGTTGTAGCGCTGCAGCAAACTGGTTGAATTTGGACGGGTTCAATCCCTTGTGCCCGGGAGGTTATGCCACATCATTTGAGGATAATCAGGGAGCTACATTTACAGCTACACTCTTACAGCCCGGTTGAACAACCACCAACAGCCGGTTACTCGAAAGCCTGAAACTCCACTGCTGGAAAGCCATGGCCTCAAGTCTCGCGTGATCCTGAGCAGCGGAAGATACGTTTCATTCTTAAATTGGGAAGAGCATGGAAGAACTATATGTCCGGGACGCTAAAGCATGTGCTGCCGCTAGGTCAACATGATACGGACAATGAGTTGACCTGAAAGTTCACACGCCCCCGCTGATGTGTAATTATTCTAGTTGATGTGAGTTTTCTTCATTTGAGGTAGCTGCACTACCGGTGGGGTGTAGTCAGACTTGCGTTGCCAGTTTTGCTAAGGTTTTCATCTGCTCTGCATTGACGATACCTGGATAATCTGTTTGAACAAAAACGTGGATTCTGCAACCTCATAAAAGCACATACCCATTGCATCTAATTGCCCTACCACCTCTTCAGCCCGGCGTCAGTTTGTACAGGGCGGCCAGGTCTACAATGTGGCGGGTGCTCACCTCTTCACGCGGTGGAATATAAGGGCCTTTCATGACCGTGCGTCCTAAACTGAGGTTCCTGAATGAGAATGCAAACTGCGAAGCATACAACGGGACACGGTGTCCACTAAACAGTTCCACACAACACCTGGCGAGATTCAAGGGAGTATCCCCCAGGATCTTATTGAACACGCAACACGCTACTCGTTAAAGTCAAGAAAATCTTCTCAGCTCCCCTTTGCAAAACTCCTTTCAGTTGGACGTAACTTGGGGACAACATGCAGCAGATAGTTTTCTTCATCTTACGTCTGCGCTGTGTGTTCGAGTCGAGGAGCGCGAATCGAAAATGTGCCCACCCTGAGATCTCAAGTCTCGGAAATTCTGTCCTTCCTTTGCTCTTGGTGGCTGCATGATGGGTGCCAATCTATCTTGGAAAGAAGCTTGCTGGAATCGTCTCATCTTCCCGACCAAACTTTGTAAAATGGATTCGACTTTGCAGGAGCCAGGCCTCTTCGTCATCCCGCCTGCCGCCAACACTCGCCGACCTTGAAGTTAGCATCTGTGGAACTGCAATGAAAATCAAACAACATGACACTTGACAATTTGTTTCAAAGGAACTTCATGCGACCGGATCATTTGCAACAAAACTTGCACTCCATGAGGCCCCTAGTGAACCAACCCTAAAAGTCAGGAGTCAGGAGCAATATTGCCCAAAATCGCAACTGTTCATATTGATGCTCCAGGGAGTTGCACAAGGCAACAAGGGACCATCTTAGCGTGTCCACATTCCCAATGCAAAAAGCTCCAACGTCCACCCGAATCCAAAGACTGCATCACATGTCGCATTGTAAACTTCAATGTTCCACAAGCCCTACAAGGCTGACTTGTACTCTTTGCCTCAGACTTCCTCACCGCACAGCTGAGGCCAATGCCGGGGAGAGACGGAACTGGTACGATTCGAGGATGTCCTGTCCGTGGAAATTTCCGAGTGTCAAAACCTAAAATCTTCAAACTCCTAGTCCTCCTCCCGTCTCCCCTTCCTAACCGCCAAAGTCGCCCAACAGGCCTAACAGAAATGAACCAAACAACCTCCCCAAAAGCCCCCCAACGCCCCGACCTGGGCGAAGCATTGAATCGCCGGCGCCGCCGCAGGAAGGCCTGGCGCTGGTCCTGATCCGCGTTGGGGACAGCTTGGTCACGGAATCGGAGTTTAAGGTCTAGGGATTCATAGTTCAGGGGGTGTAGGGAGTGAGGGTTTAGGGTTGCTTCACTGCTTTCCCATTGCTTTCCCATGAAGGGAGTTCACGCACCCAAGCATGGAACCTCAAAGGAAGTCTCAATCTTTGGAAAGGGGCCCCCTTGGGTTTCACATTTGCTTGGGCAGGATGACTGATTGAGGATGGTCTTATTGGTTGGAGAAGTTAGCTACTGATGACAAGGATCTATGAAGTTGCAGTCAGTCTTGCTTGACAGTCTTTTTGCATAGAGAGCGCAAATTGAATAGAGCACGAGATTGAAAGTTTGGGCCAGCCTCATGCGTGAAAAACATAGTTTAAGTTGTAGGGCTCTTCTGCATGATATGATAGCATTTCCATGCGTTAAAGCTTACATTGCATTGCAGACTTCTCACCAAGTCCTGATGCGGCGCTGCGTCTGAGCAAAGGCGTACAACGCTAGCTTACGTATCAGGAGCTGAGGCGAGATGACTGTAGCCATCGTGTTGGAAGACATTCCTCTGAATCTGAAAGCAGAAGTAGGCATCGCTGAAAAGGTTGAGATGGAACCACGATCAACCGCTGAGAACCGGCATTCTAGACGCCTCAAAGTGCGCGTTTACACGGCTCTGGAGGGTAGAACAGGAAGCTGGCCTTTGACCCTGACGTCTGCCCAGAATTCCTAAACACAAAATCCCAACACTGAACACTGATCAGCCTGAAACCCGAAGCCCTAAACGCTAAAAGTCCATTTGAAGGTTCCATGCTCGTAGAAGCCTGCGCCAGCCCAACCAGTCGAGACGCGAGAATGTCAGCCCAAGTCCTCGTCCCATCCCAGCATATGTTTTTTTTGGCTGAGTGATTGATTGGGGATTGCAGGTGGAACATGTACGGGTATGTAAGGGAATTTGTACGTGTGTCAGAGACTTGAACGAGTGGAACCAGGTTTCAAGCTAAGTTTGGCAGCATGCTCATTTCCGAGCCTGACACATATTGTGCAATTATGCGTCATCATTCAGAGCACCATGACCGGGCCCCAAGTGCAACGGATAAAACAGTTTGGTCTAGGTGACAACATTCTTGATTCTCGGCAGATGGTCAGCTTCGAATGTCGTGATGCAGGACACAGCATAGCACGTCCCTCATGACGACACTCTGGTCCTGCGAGCAAACGCAATGGCCTCAGCGAAGCTTGTGCCGCTTAGACTGGAGTGTAGCGCATGACCGCAGAGACGGGCAGATGCAATAGCTGCCAATGCGTGTCAAAAAACAAGCAAGCAGCAAACCAATAAGGCAAAATGATTGCAATCATGATACCATTGGAGGGAGTCAGGCTCGCTTGCGAAAGGATTATCGAGCAGGAGGTGAAATAATCCCAATTTCCCAGCTTCCATCAACAATTGAGTAATGCTCGAAAGGCCGCTAGTGGAACAAATATGCGCTGAAGCTTAACAGCACTTCTCATGCAGTGTATCTGCAGGGCTCCTGTAAGTCATCATGATCTTGCACAAGCAAGAATACTGCACTTTGTCTGTATACCACTTCCGCACTTCTGGCCAGTTTTGCTGTTGCGGTCTGCAATCGATGCTGGCCATGCCAATGCACGGTCTGCCTTCAGCAATCTACTGATGCAGCCATGCTTGGCATCCGTGGAATGCCTGGCTGCAGGCTGTCCTTCGAAGCCTGAAGCCTAAACCCTAAAGACTAACATCCCCTTCCGCCACTCCATTGTGCAGCGGTGGGGTCGGCATCATTAACACCAGTATATGCGGGTCTTGCTTGCCCTGTTTTGAAGTCAAGAATACAATGACTTTTTCTTGGGAAATGAATCAATTGATCTCCATGCTCTCAATCTTGTCCAAGTGGAAGCTGCCGCGCCGCAAGACTTCCTCGCAAGGCGCGGCTGTCATATCTAAAGTTAGAGGTATGGGCCGCTGGTATTGGGCCTGAAGCCTGGATCCCTTCATACTACTTACCTACCTAGTTTGTACAATTAGATCATGGGGTCCTCAAGAAAGCCCACTTAGGAGCCTCCCCTACTCCAACATGAGACATCCCCGATCCCAGGTCTCATCAGCCGATAGCCTTAACTATGTCAAGGATGCACTGGGACCGCAACAAGACTAGGACAACGTATTGTATTCTGTGCTGCCACAAAGCGTTGATCTTAATTGATGGTCGCCCAAAGGGACACATGAACACACACACACACACACACTTGGCAGTATTCTTCCCTGCACACTTCAAATGTTCAGGCTTCACGCAATGTCCCTGACTCCGGCCTTCGCACGCTCACCCTGTCCTCAGGCGAGACATAAGCCATTTTTGCGACTGGTTTGCGGTAGCAGCATTGGGGTTTTAAGGGATTTGAGCTGCGGCGGACTTGGAAATTTGACAGAAACGACCCTACTGATGTCACCCGCAAGGCTACACGCGTAAGTCGAAAGAGCTCCCGCGAATCACGTGGCTGCTCGATCTGAAAGTTGTCCAATGCCGTTGCTACTATTCCCTCTCATATCAACTCGGCTTAATACTTCAGGTCGGAAACTCCA
This sequence comes from Symbiodinium pilosum, assembly GCA_905231905.1. Lineage (NCBI taxonomy): Eukaryota > Dinophyceae > Suessiales > Symbiodiniaceae > Symbiodinium > Symbiodinium pilosum. The sequence goes on along the minus strand of CAJNIZ010032236.1, from coordinate 41,603 downwards.
AAGTCTAAGCTCACATAGCTGATTCTGCTATGAGCCTGTAACAACCATGAAACGAAAGAAAACAACGCAAAGGAAACCAACGGAAGAACGCCAGAAAAAGCTTAAACCCATGCAGTTGAACTTTTTCGCAAAAATCCGAAGCCATCTTAACAACTGGGTATTTCAGGGAGGAGAGAGGGACCCCGACCTTGACATTACATACATCCCCAAAGCATAATAGACGTTCCTAGACCTATCAACCCCATAAACACTCAAAGCCTGTGACCCTGTGAAGCCTAAATCCTGAAGCCCAGAACCTTTAGCAGTTTCCATTTTCTTTTCCATTTTCTTTTCCATTTTCCAGAAATGATATAACCCCAATATATACCCTATAATCCCTTCTATCTATTCACTAGTTTCCATTTCATGTTCCATGTTCTTTTCCATTTGATTCTCCATTATAACAGTTCCCAATTCATTTCCCATTACGACAATATTACCCCAACTCTAAACCCTAAACTCTATGTAACCCCAGTATACGAGTTTCCATTTCATTTTCCATTATCCCAATATAACCTCATACATACCCTATAATCCCTACATAACCCTTAGATAACCTCTAGAATAATGTAGTTTCCACGTTCTTTTCCATTATCCCTATAGAACCCCCCAACCCCAAACCCTAGACCCTAAACCCTATACAACCCCATTATAGTAGCCTAATACTACCCCTAGAGAGCTGCCACCCAAGCCTCGCTCCAGGGCCCTCCCCCTCTCTGCCAGGAAGGGCTCCTTCCATTCGTCGTAGATCTCCCAGCGATGCTCTTAAAGTAGGGGTAAAATAAAGGGATAATGGATCATAAATGGAAACTACTATAAGGGGGTTGTATAGGGTTGAGGGTTTAGGGTTGGGGTTATATTGGGATAACGGAAAATAAAACGGAAACTACCATAAGGGATTCTATAGGGATTGTAGGGTATATGTTGGGGTTATATAGGGCTGAAAATTTAGGGAATTCCAGCTGTTGGACTGCAGGGTGTTTTAGGCTCAAGCGCTTATGGATTCAGACGGTTTCACATGTTCCGGCCTCAGGGTTTAAAAAATTCCCTTCTTGAAGAGCTGAATCGCTGGAATCAGGGGAAGGGACAGAGATTTCCCAAAGCTTTGGGTCGTGGGGAGTTTATTGGGTCATGGGGTACCGAGTACCATGGTCCTTCGTTGTGCGGTGCTCATCACAAGCACTAGATCTTCAGACTTCAGGGACAAGAACTCGCATGTTTGCATTACAGGCATTGGCCCTCCACATGTGCTGGCAAGGCAACTTGGCTTAAATTAAAGGGCTTTAGCTTGTAGAGTCTAGTCTGTTGGGTTTTGACTTTCTTCCACCTATGCACCGTCAGGCTTCCAGCTTACAGGTTCAGGTGTCAAGCTAATGGCCAGCATTTACAGTACTCGGGGAGGCAGCCAACCCCCGAGATACAGGAATGCTTGCGTCCAAGGCTTTGGGGTTTACTGAAGGTCCAGGGACTTTAGAGTTTGCAGCCAAGCAGCGCCCTCTCAAACACTACTGATACTCTTTCGATCCGCTAAGATGATCCCAACAGAGCCACATATGACTCGTGGCAAATACCATGGAGCTGCATGGCCTTGCGTAGTTCCGCAACGTACCGGCCGTGAAGCTCATCGATCTGCTCCTGTTGGTGTGGGCAGATTCCTTACGCGCTGTTGGTTGCTACGGCCTACTCCTTTCTTGGACAAGGTCAAGCTTTTTTGATTCAGTTTGTCACCATTGCCTTGCCCGGTATAGTGCTGAAAGGCTAGCAAACATGTTGAAATTGGGCGTTCTCCTCTACGCCAGTGGCCCCAGCTTGATACATAGCCACAGTAGGCGTCTGCAGGATGCCCATGACACAGCTACGGCATGAACATGTGGAAGTTCCTCCAATTTCAACCTTATGTAAGGGTACACATATGCGCCGATGGTTCATCTTTTTGTCATGCTGGGACTTTTTCGGAAGCTCGGAACCCTGGCCTGCGTGGGGTTCGAGACTGGAGCATCCACGTGGATGGGTCTGCCCACCACGGACTGCACCTCAGCAACTGGCGTGAAATCACACATCAAAATAACAAGAAACTTGCTTCACAAGACTCCTCAAGCATCCCTTAAAGCAAAGCTTCAACGTGCACAGGAAGAGCACTCTACGTCTACGACCTGTGCTGAAGCAAGGCTTTCTCTGCACGAAAACTCTTCTGCCCGTCAGACTGCAAGCGACGACGGTTCATTTTGGACCACTTTGGCTCCAGACGGTTGGGAAGCAGCCGTCATGAAGGTGTGCAACTGCATCCCAGCCGTCACCATTACACACCGTTGGCAATATCACCAGCGTTTGGCTACTTTGATGAACTACTTCCGCGGGATCTTCTTTCGCAGCAACTAGTTCTAGCTTCAAGAGCCCCAAAGCCGGCCAAAGGCAGGCCGAATCTGAGCTCCGAGCCGGCATCCGCAACGGCATCACGCCTCTGTTCATGCCGAAGACGCGGTGGAGCACTCCGCCTCCATTACTCAGAAGCACGGAGCCCATGGGATGGTGATGCTGCTTTATCTACGATAGTTTGGCTTACATCGGACCAAGATTTCTCAAACTCTTCGAGGATCGGCCGACCAAGTTGGTCCATATGTTTATCAGGTGTTAGACTGCTTTCCGAGATTGTAAGGCCCAGTAGTCTCGCAAAGGTTCTGATACCGAAGTGTTCACGTGGTTTCAATCCTTGTCAGAACAACGCACGGGCTCTAGTAAGAATCCACAAGCTTTGGGAGAAATGCTAGTTGCAATGGGCCCTCCCCCCCGAAGGAGCAGCCTGTCAGGGCTCGGCCGAAAAAGAAAGGGATACCAAAGCCTAGGCCAAGAGCAGTCAGGTTCACTTTGGTCAGAACGGCTGTCTTTTTTGTATCTTCATTTACAGGATCACACGAATAGACGACGCAAATTGAATATTGCTTTTTGCTAGTCGCCAAGACCCATCAAGCAAATCTTGCACTATTTCCTCCGCGAGTACCTAGCATTAGAATCCAAAATGGACGGCACTGCGGCAAGCCATCCACGCCAAAACCCAGGGGCTGCACCAACTCACGTCGGGTTTGAGGAGATGGGCTTGTCTTGGAGCCTTGGGAGTATCCGGCTACCAGATACCCCACTAGCCACTGAATTGGTCTCACTTGAAGTTGCTTAATTTAGCAGGATCGCCATGCCTCTATCTACTTGTCAGGAACAAGGAAGGTGGCTGCAGACCCAGGGTCCTGGCCCATCTGCTTCTGCATCCACAGCTGGAGCCTCGCAGAGAGGCAATTGTTGAATGCCCCTACAGTTTGCCCAGCTTCAGCTAACTGGGCCACTTCGAGCATCGTTCAAACATTCCCTAACGGCTCTGGCTCGTGTAGGCAATTCATCGGCTCGGCTGAGGGGTCGGTGGTCGAGTATAAACAGGGTCTTGGGGAATTTGGTGCAAGGTAGAATCGTGATCAAGGCAGCTTGAAAGTCTGTCTTCGACATATGTGAAATATACTAACTTCTGAAGTCATACTAAACGCTGCAGATGCTCCCGGGTGCTACAAGCAATCATCCAATTATGCCACACAGGACTAATCTCACGAAGAACATATATTTCTCTCTAAACCTTACCCCGTTTCAGCTCTCTGTCTTATCTGCCGCAGTCCTCCGGAAGCGGCTCGAGGCATAGACACCGAAAAGGTCCGTCTCACCAAAGGAGTAGACCTAGCATCGATGGCTTTCTCTAGTTCTTCCTTCACAAACATAATGGCTAGAGAGTGATTTCGTCTTGCTCGTGTGGCACCATTGTCCAGTACCTTGCCATTCATGGCTAACTGCTCCTGTGCGCAGCAAACTCTTTGCCGTCTTTACAGGCCAGCTCCCGGTCATTCATCTCCGCCCGGCCGCCTAAAGCCCATGGAAGTACTTGTACTTCAACTGCTAAGTGATGAACAAAACTTTGTCAGCTTGGACTCTTGACACCCAGGACCCTCAACCTCAGCAATGTGTAAGACCACCGTCCACCCTCTGCATTCAAACACGACACCCCATGATGGAAGCAAAAAGATTCTCCTCTCACCTTTTTCTTCCCCCATCTTCGCGCCTGCATCATGCTGAAAAACAGTTCTCCAACAAAAGAACTCATGCAAAAGCTTGGTCCCATCCGAGTGGCGGGGACCAATGAAGCGCCCTTGCGCAACGCCATCTTGACAAAGCCCTGCTTGCACAGAGCTGAGTTCAGGTAAAGCGTGTCCAGGGTCCTGCGTTTTGGGGCTCAGGGTGCAAGGCTGGAGTTTTGTTCTGCGCATTGATACAAGCTGCCTGGAGATGCCAAACAGCTGCAGTGGTGAGAAGGGCTTACGGGCCTCCAAAATAACCCACGCCTCCGTTGCCGTGTAATTCCTGAAAAGGGGTCAACGCTACTAGTGGACCATAAGAGCAGAAGTAGCTATAGCACCTCTGTAACTACTGTAAATGAAATCAAAACAGTGGAACAGGGTCTCGGGGTATGAGCTTGTTGAAGTTTCTGAAGCGGAGCTGCTGGGTTTAGGATGTTGTTCCTTGTAAGCTTTAGGGATTTTGGGATGTGACTTCGGGGTTTCAGGCAGAATCTGCTGTTGAAAAAGCACTTGGCTACCTTACCCCCAACGGGTCCAACTACCCCAAGAATGCTTAACCCAAACTGATCGCAAGTCTCTGGGGCCTTGCGGTTGCCCAGGATGAGCTTGTTTGTTCCAGGGGCTGTCTCCAGGGACTCGCGTGCACCTCTTGCGCTTGGCTGGATTTTTCATGAGACATCCGCGCATTCGGCCCGTTTCGACAAAATGTGGTCTGCTTGGAAGTCGCCTTAACTAACACACCCCCAGAAAAGAAAACTTACTTTTTGACACAATTCCATGTCATAGGACCATCCTCAGCAGCACACGAGGCCCAAACAAGTTTCGGAGGTATCCTGATCCTTCGGATCTTTGTTTCCCAACCCCCCCCGACCCGGGAAGCCGCCTCCAATGACGATCATCACGGATGCACCGGGTCCCCTCGCCAGGTTGCCTGCTCGGTCGTTCTTCAACTGATCTCTGGAAGAGATCTTAGAGTCGAATCTAGTCATCCAATCATCCTGTTGGCAGACCTGTGTGTTTGAAGCTCGAGACTTCCATCCTGGCTTTCAACTATCATGCGCCTTCGATGGACTTCCCGCTGACATCGTTCACCTTAACCGCTGCCAACACCATATGCCGTGTGGCTGTACACTACACTCTACGGTACCGTTAGAGCTTCACTGCTTTCGGCGGAAGTTACTTCTGGTGTACTTTTACGATGGATTAGTATTTGAGTGCTTAATGGCTGTTGAAAAGCTGGCTACGCTTTAAGTAGTAGCACTACACTCAATAAGCTTAACAGGCCTGATTCAACGCACTACGCTCAGGTTCCTGCACTTTGTAAGGTCCGGTATGAATTCACTGACATGTTTTCATGGAAATGTTGCATCTTCTGAACTCCACTTGCAGTCTGATGAGATTAGATGTTCTTCATACTCCGGCATCAACAGACATGGGTACACCACATTGGAATCCCCGCTCCTGCCATGCTGCTGCATGAATGAAAGGATCTTGGACACAAAACAAGCAGCAGTCTGCAAAATGAGAATCCACCAGGAAAGAAAGACATCAACTCGCCAGACCCGTTAATCTGTAAATCCACTAAGCTAATAGACAAACCTGAAGCCACAAAGCAGTCCAGGCACCCCCATGCCGAGGAGATACTCACGGAACACGGGGACCCTCAGCAAAGACAAGGGGTTGCCTGAACGTGGGGGGGGGGGATGGGGTGGATTCTGGCTTGGGCGAGCACTGTACCATTCAGGCAGCACTCAAAAGATAAGAGAGGCAAGCTTCCAGGGAAAACCGGAGGCAAGAGGATGTCTGCAGCTGAGACCCACAGGTGAAATATCTTTGCAGACAATTTAGATGCGCCGCGATTGGCTTCAACAAACCGAGCAAACCCAATCTGCAAAACATTGCTGGTGTAAACCCTTAGCTGAGCACGGTGGACGCCAACCTCGCACGAAATTACACTCTATCTCAGCTACTCATGAGTTCGGAGCGTCAAGACTCGGAACCGGCATAAATCATAATTCACCGCAACTGCTTTTCCATGTCTCAACCGTCAGATTGCCCAGCAGCCGGAAGTTGAGCCCCAGCGTGAGCAGGCGCAGATCGATGCCCGGGAAGAGATCTGAGAATTCCGTGGCCTTCGGGGTGCAGAGTCTGTCGGTGGTCGGGAAGGCAGGTTGGGGGGGGGGTCATGGGTCATGGGTCATGGAGCCACAGATAACAACAATCAAGTGGCCTTCCCTAGCGCAGAAAGCTCAAGTGAATCCTTGTACAACCGAGACGTGTATCGTTTTAGACGGGTTGTTCATGTTTGGTTGGGGATTGTTGCTACTTTGAAGCTTTATGCTTTGGGCTTCTGACTGCCGCATGTTGTGGCAACACTGATGGTGACTCCTTTGGACTCCTAGACGCCCAAATGCTTGTACAGAGGCCAAGCCCGGCACAACAAGAAAGGGCAAGTAGCGTCAGTAACTCAACATCAGTCTCCTGAGTGCCCCACTTAAACAGTGGCGTGACGGCAGGAGAGCCTACAAGACCCACATCCCCCTGCGACGAACCCTTGAAGCAAAACCCAAACCCTACACCAGCGGAATCGGGAACTCATTTGACCCGGGCAGCCCTCCTCCGTGCAGAAGTTGCACAAAGCCCCCATACTGATCACCTCAGCTCGTGGCTGCTGGTCTCATCTGCATAAGACTGCTTTTCAGAAGATTGAACCTGCTCATGCATGTCATGCATGTTCATGGTGCAAATTCTTTTGTCGCTAATGGAAATGCGGACTGTCATTTCACAACTGCCAGACATAGTCTGCGGAGTCGCGCCGCAGACTCTTTTGGAGGGAAAGTGAGCATCTGAGGCAACACGCGAGCACTCGGGTCTTGTTAATAAAACACATAGCCACACGACCCTCTAGCATCATGTATTGCCACGCGACCCCATGCGGGTGGTAGCCGAAAATGTAATTGCGCTTCCTTTGCTGAGCTGCAACGGTGTCTGTGCGAAACCGAGACAGCGCGGGCTTCTGAAGGAAGAACAAGAGCACCTACTTTGTCCGCTACTGATAAGCACGCATGCTGCAGACAGTTGATAGGGCAGGAGCACAATGCTTTTCGGGCCTGTTCATGTCTGTGTCCATGCCATGACAGCTGACCCTTTGCCCCAAATCCCAGCGTCGGATCCAGCTTTGCCGTTCGCGTCAGGGACATTGGGAAGTATGCCTTGGCGTTCGAGCTGCCAAGCCCGTCGCTACACGCATCCTACAACATCAGGCCCCCCAGGCTTCATGTGATAAGCTGACAGTTTTTGAGGTACTTCAGTCCCTGAGTCTTGCCACGCTTTTACATCGCTATGCACCGAAATCCGAGCAAGCATGTCTACCTCTGCCAGAATGAGGTCTTGGCTGGTGAATGAGCAAACATGAAGTGCAGGACTATGTTTTAACAGTCCAAGAACTGGCCGATAAGACCTTCAGGAAGATGCGCAACCATTCTTCTGCGCACTCCAAATCTCAAACCCGTGCCAAGGAACCCCAGTTCTTGCCCTGAAGCACTGACCAAAAGGCTGAAGTGCACAAACCATCACAAACCCTGACCGACAGCCAGAAATCTGGACGAACGAGGTAACTAAATCCTGGTGGCCGCAAAGTGCTTCCAGAAGTTGCGCCGGCGAAGCGAGCGGACGAAGCGGCCACCTTCGAAAAAACTTGGCAAAATGTTTCTCCAGAACAACCTGAACTCTCACGCCCAGCATGTTGGCTTAGCCTTTTGAGCTCCATGTCTAATTTACCCTCAGCGTAGCTGTGCAAATAAACGGCTCATCCTAAAAAGAGAGCCCGCGCTTCGACAAAGCACGATACTGATAGGGGCCATGTATGCGAATGCGGACATAAAAACATCCTCAACCTCTTTTTTTGAGAGTCCCCGTCACCTCATATCGTGGCCTCTTGTGGTGACCTCCTTTGAACATCTGCCCTTGTGACCTCTTCCAGGACCTCCTCTTGGGACCTGTCTCAAGACATCCTCACAACCAATTTCGTGACTACATGTCTGGGGACGACTTGGAAGACCTCCACCAACTATGCGGTTTTCGGCTCTGGCCTAGAACATTGGGATCCAAAACCTGCGGACAATGCAGCCGCAGAGCGACGGCAGGTTCAATGACATACCCTTCGTGCGCCAGGCCCTGCCACCTCGGAACGCCGCATCGATGACCTGCGCAAAATAGCCTTTTGGAACCCCTTGGGATCGCTACCAAAACGCCCGATCCCTGTGACTGTCAGCAGTTTTGACAAGCAACACTAGTTTGCGGTCAAAAGAAGTGACAAATACAAGGATCATGCCTGATCTCTGAGACTTTTGGCGCTTCTGACTCACAAGCCCAAAATAATGACATATACGAGGAGAACGACCACCCTCCCAAAGGACCTTTTTGCATGTCCCACCCCACTTGCTTACTAAGGTTGTTTTCTGAACCATGTCAATACAACCGTTTGGCTATCTAAAGCTCTTTTCAAAATTTGTCGCCCGATTTGGCGACTCGAAAATGCTTGCCCGAAATCAACCATGTCAAGCGCTTCGTTTCCCCTTTCTACTTGAATTAGTCCATTGCCGGCTTGAGTTGCCCAACTTCAATTGCGCAAAACTCCTTTCCTTTTTATGCTGCTGGGCTGGTGGCTCAAGACTACCGCTGCCCCAAGACTACTCTACTACATGTGTCAGACGATTGGCTGCCCAAGATTACTACGTACGGACTGGAATTTGTCACCCAGTCTGGCTACGTAAAACTACCGTAGCTTGCAAAGTGCGTACCAAAAAAAGGCAACAAGTTAATGGGTTCACTAAATGATGGGGCCTTTCCCTATGTTGTGATAGGAGCGCCACGCTTTGGCAGTATATTCCCAGGCCCAAATCATGAGGTAGGCGCATGGGCAAAGTGGAGCTTCTGCTGTACAGCTGGCTCGCGTTTTGTCAACTGGAGAACTGGGCCCCTCTTCAGTCCGCCTCGCATTGGAGCCTTGTCCAGCAGCATGAACCACGCCACATACAGACCTGCATGAACCAATGCTTGGCGTGATGCTGATCTGTGGTTTCTCATCTACAAATTGCCAAAAGTTTAGCGAATTGAACATTAGTCTTGGCAAGGAATCAGAACCACGCGGCCAAAAGGGAACTCTCAAACTGGCATCTCTGGACCAGAAAGCGCTGAGTGGGCGCGCGTCAGCGGTGTACAATCTGAATCTTGGCAGGTCATGCTTCAGCCTGTACTGGAAAGAAGCATCGCCCAGGATGCAGGCCTACATAAACACTCCTGCATTTCAGCCTAGAGTTGCTGGACTCTTCGTGGGCCAAACCCAAAAACTTCTAATCTGAGACCAACTGGTATCCACAGCAGGCGGCCTAGCAGCGTACGTCCCACCTGTCAGATCATAAGCAGTGGCCTTGTTTTATACATGGTGGCATACCCCAAGAAGCGGCGACAGTGTTAAAAGAGGCAACACAAATAGACTTTCCAGAAGAGACTTCGAGGCTTCGGACAGAGTGACGAGACACGGAACACAAACTGGACTCCCGTGCACAAATGCCAGGTTCCGGTCATCATTGACTGCAACCCGTCTTCCACCGGGATGGCTTTCGCGCCATCACGTGCGCCTGCCCACCGCGCTTGATGCACCAAATGGGCAGCAACCCAGAACTGAGCACCTGAAGCCAATCATCAAACAGGCCAAAGAGAGCGACAGGGACCATCAAAGCAACACTCATGATGACACAATCATACTGAAGATTCCGCCCGGCGCGGCTTAGAATTGCCAACACAGTTTCGACATCGCTGCAACTGATAAACGGACACATCCTGGCCAAAGTGTGCTGCGGCAAATTTCAACCTGTTGGCAGAGTCCAATGGTGGAGTCACCCTACGGCGTTCTCACTTTTAAGGACAGACCTGATCTGTACGTCCCAACCAAATGCAAAAAACACATCTAGACCTTTCATCCTCATACAAATGGCCTGCAATTTGCCACGCCTGTTTCTGCTGTCCAAATTTCAAATGCGATTCCTGTAGCTGCTGAGGCACGAAGAAATAGATCGAGATCATAGATCGAACCTCAGGGGACTGGGCTTGTCCCTCTTTTTGAATGATGTGGAGGGTAAGTGAGCAGGGGTGCAAGGGCCAATATAACAGAAGGGCATGTATCTTCTTACACCGCTAGCATTGGCATCCATAGAGGAGTTTCATGCCTGAAAAGAAAGGGGCTTCTCATGCAATGACCCAAGACTGTCATCCCAAACTTCTGGGCGTCTCCCATACTAAAAACATGACGGTAAGCAGAGGAATACTACCAGTAATAACAATAGTCATACTATTGATGACATGACAGCAACCAGTAAAAAGCTACTAGTAATAGTCATGCTACTGATGAATATTATATGCTAGTGACTGACTGCATCATCCCTCTGCCGGCTGAGACCCCTGCCTCGAACCTTTCGGCAGGGGACCAGCCCAAGCGCAGCGGCGAAATCCTGGGTTCTTAGCACGGGTAGACCGAAGGAAAAATCCAGGCATTGCAGCGGGTTCATGACATGTCGAATTTCCTCTCTGAAATGATGGCTACGCATGGCGGGCTTGGGGTTCCAGCAGGTGCCACTTGAAGCAAATCCATAGTTGACACGTAGGTTAGTGGCTAGGGTTTCAGGTTTATGTTCAAGGAACTCGGCACTGGCAAGCCCGCATCCAGGCCCTGAATTCCGCGACGTCCACCAATGACTTATCAAAACCAGGACATTACCAGGACCTATCATAAGGAACCAAACGCCCAATCTGTGCTGCTGCTTCTCACGGCCCTTCTCTTGACTTCACGGCCCCGGCGCCAGTCAGCCACACAGATCAAACCAGGACTGAGAACAGCTCAGTTGTCGGCATCTATTTTCGGATGGCAACAACACTTGAAATCGACTTTGATCATCGGAACGCCCACAACTAGCCAAAGGCACAGGAGAGCCACATAGGCTGCCAGCGGGTAAACAGGACGACCGAGGAGGTCGCACCACCTCTCTACAACAAAAATGAGAGGAGCGGGGTCGGGCTCACGGTATGGAGTCACACTGTCGCAGCGATTCTAGTGGCTAAACTGAAATTTAAGCTCACAACGACTCTATCTTATCGAGCTTGGAGAACGTCGAAATGAGAACTCAGGGTTTAGAATCTGAAAGTTCAGCTTTTCAGTTTCACCGCTTAGGGGAAGGGATGATCCCAGTTTGCAAGTGCGTCCATTTTCAGGGAGCCCTGACCTTGTGTCGAGTCGAAAGGTGTCCCAATTTTGGTCTCCCAAGCTCGGGGCTGTAGGTCATTCACCAGACTGATCATAGCCGTAGGCCTCCTGACCCCAGACTTCATGTGAAGGGACTAATGCTGACTGTGGAAGAACCCTTCCACAAAATAGCTACCAAACACAAATAACACGGGAACATCGTCCCATCAAAATCGTTTGGTAGATTTGTCAACGCATACAAGATCCATAAAGGACTACAACAACTTGCATGTGCAGCCGGGGCGCATATACATTAACACTGCAGCGACGCCATTGAACTTGGCAAAGCACAGAATGTCTAGCGAGCTTCGATTGGAGTTTGAGCGTCCACTCGAGAAAATCTGACTAGGGGGGCGCTTTGCAAGAGTTGCTGTTGCCTGCTGCCATCTGACTGCCGAACACCAGTGAGAGGCAACACAAGTGGTGTTCAAAACGCTCCAGGCAGAGGCTTTTACATGATTAGGCCTTGGTCTCCCAGATATGTCGATGAAATCTTGTGTGATCCTCTGACACGGAGGACTACCAGGCTTTTAGACTCCGGTATCCATGCTGGAGCTTAGCGCGGAGCGTTGCACCCCGCAGAGCTGCTTCACCATGGTGACTACCGAGTTTGCAGCATGCAGGCAGCAGATTTGGGTGCCCTAACAACTCTGAGCCAAGCTGCCACCATCTTCGGCATGGTGAGTTGTGGATCATTCTCCAGCTTCTGAGCAATTTTCGTCGCGATCTGGGCGCAGGACTTGACTGCGAGTGACACGCTCATCTCCTAGACTTGAAACTGCAAAATGAGAAACAGGCTGCAGTCCTAGGTTTAGACTAATATGTATGCACACAGTGCAGTGGCACCTCGTCCCCAGATGGAGGGGATGGATCCGGCTTCTCCTGGCTTGAGAAGGGGATTTGGGCACCATGGAATGGCAAAGCAAACTACTGCCTTCAAGTTTCACAACGGAAGCTCCCTAGAACCTAGGACCTAGAAGTCATGGCAGATTTTGCCGCAAAGCACAAACACAAATTCAGCAGCCGTTGCATCTCTCAAGGATGGGCACCTTGCCCTCAGCTTCCGCCATGGTAGCTGCAACTCCAACGTGCTGGGGTGCAAATTTCAAAAGGCCACGCGCAATCCCGCAGGATTCTCTATAGTGATATATTGACTCTGCTGGCTTGAGTATCATGAGTGTCCTTATCATTATCTAAATCTAAGAATCCGCTTCCTACCTTCACGGTTCTTGACAACATAATTCATGCGGTACAATACAATGGATCGCAGGAGTTTGTGCTGACCATGGGAACCAGGACACGAGCGCTGCCCTTGCAGTGCCGGTGATGGAGCCCAAAGCTGATTCCAACAGTCAGCGGAAAGCTTGCAACCGCCACTCTCGCTTGATTGAAACTGAGTTGCGATAATGGCTCACCACTACAAGTCGCCGACTCAAGAGCCCTGCAGTGCGCAGCAAGCACAACCAAAACGGTGAGCATCATTTGACTGACAGTACGCCTGCCAAGTTTTAGTTGAATGTGGCAGGTACATCTCCGTGCCCTACTAGTAAACATCAGGACACTCTCAGCTCTGCACAGAATCCGTCGGCGTGACTTCATCATCGTCACCTCTTTGGTGTGGCAGTGAACAACTGGCAGCGAAAAGGCTTAAGAAGGCCGAAAAGAATTTCCAGAACGAACCACATGAAGGTGCGAGAACTGATACCCCAGGCTACGGTATACATGAAGAACAATCACTTTTCTTGAGGTGAAGCAAATGAAGCTTCCACTGTCAACCCTTGGAAATCCGCCTGCACGGAGGCGCAATGCTCTGAGCCGATGGTAGGCAAAGGCCTGGATTCACAGCATGGCAAAGCTAACGCGAGAGCTGGATGTCATAGACCACATGCCGAAGTCAAGTCAGCACTAGCGGAGCTTCCTTAAAACCATCTAAAGATGAATAGCCCCAACTTTCTATTCAAGGTTATGTAGGCTTTCATAAGGGTAACACAGGCCAATACGGGGGTATGTTGGGACAATGCCCTAGCCGTAGCCTTTCGCGCCCCAAACTCTGAAGGGCCTTAACCTGGTCTCGCAAGCCGCTGGTCGCAAAGGCTTTGGCGACCGCTTCCCTCTTCACCTGCGTGGAGAGGATCATCTAGGGTTCTAAAGGGTTATCTGCTTAAGGATTTATAGGGATTATATGGGGATAATGGCAAAGTAAACGGAAACAACACATTGCACCGACGCAGGCACGACATGGTATAGAGTTCAGGTTGTAGGTCGGTTTTGTTCGCGCGCCAGATGAATGCACCTGGCTGTGTAGCAAAAGGTGGACCTCCATAAGGCTCATGGTGTCGATGTTACAAAGGACAAATGTTTCGGAAGAGCATTCATTCCTACCTCTCTTGACCATCACATGTTTGATCATGGCTGATGTGCTTGCTACGTAGCTACAGTGCCATTCGGCTGATCTTCAAGCATATGATGGCGGTGACTGATGATATCACCAGATCCTTGTGACACCTCACTGCTCAAGCCGGTCGAAGATGGTCGACCACGTTAACATGCACAACCCTCGCTTCTGAATCTTGCTGGGGACTATTCAACCATCCTATACCACTCGCCGCTAGCCCTCGGCAAAGGTAGATCCTGAAACACTAGGGATTCGCTATGACCGAGTTCGGGTCTCCACGTTCATCAAAACAAATCAATTTCTAACATCAAACCTCAAGCCCCTAAGGCAGGAAGTTGTGATCTGGAAGCACCCTGAGATTTTGAGGATTGCACAGGTTGAATGTGCTGCTGTTGCACGCCCCACCCCGCCCTGAGCGTTCAAGGTCCTTTAGGCCAAAATGCGTTACAGTTGTACCAGTTCCCCCAACCCGTGTTACGGGGAAGCCCAAAAAATGGACTCCTAATTGTTGGAAATCCCATATACACCCAAATGATCCCAAGCCTTGGAATTGCCCCGTGCTGGCCACGTCCTGCACTACAACACCGTGGCTTGTCGGGCAACCGTTCACCAAGAGGCAATGCTCATGCAAACATCAGCTTCTCCAAATCTTGTGAGCTCCTTTGAATTCCGCCAACTGTGAGCACCAAACATCCTCAACAGCACCCTCTGTTGAGCTTTCTTTGATCCCTGCCACAAGGTATCAAAAGCTGCCTCGACTGACAAACCCCAATCAGCTTCTTTCAAGGCAACAAAGTGCAGGACAACTGTAGACCCGTTCTTACACGCCTCTCAAACCCCTGAGGTCCAAACTTGGCATCCTCCTGCCGCAAAAGCTCTTCAAAATGGCGTTGAGGTTTTTAGCAGAAGGCTTGCTCTTGGAGAATGTTCGAAATCATTGAGCGATTTGGGAAGTTCAACTGCCACTTGACCTCAAAGACGGGCTCTTCGCGTTGGTGAGTGGAGGCATGCAACCGGCTTGTAATTTTTAGAAAACTTTAGGAAACCTGGTTCATGTGCCATGATGTCATCTTAGCACAACATCTCTTCAGACCATTTACCAGTACAAAGGGACGGTAAACTTCAGACCTCTCCTCTCTTCAGCGAAATAAACTAATCATAGGCTACAAGCCAGAGAACAAAATCATTTGTGTGCTACTTCTTATCTTTGCCAGACAAAGCTTTGTGATTTAACCGCCCAAACGCCTTGGATGCTCGCTGAACTGGATGTTCTGTACGCATCTCTCCCAAGAAGCGCATGGACTACCGCGGATATGAAACTCGGCCGGTCAAGTTCAGACCAACGCGAGCCGCCTCCGCACTCCCCCGATTTGCAGGCTTCAGGATCTCCTCCTTTGTGGCCTCAAAGGTTGCAACGAGGACAGGATTGATTCATGGGAGGGCTGGGGTTCGGGATAAATGGCACTTCCACACATGCAAGCTAGCGACCCTCGATCACTTCGCGAACAAACCAATCGCTTCCGGAAGCAAAGCGTTTGGTCAATTGTTTGGGCCTGCCTCCACTTTAACACGGTCCCGGAGTAATTTCAGTGGTGCAATTTGCACTGTTGATCGAGCACTCTGTCACGGCACTCCGGTTTGACACCCGTGCATTCACTAGCTAGACCGCATGAAATGCAGGCAAGGCCTTCTTTGATGACTCAAATGCAAGTTTTGAAAAATTGAGCTACTAAGATCTAATTTTCACTTGTCACTCTTCCATGAGCCACTCCTTAACTTCAAAACTCAAATCAAAAGAATACAAGACTCCAGGACTGCGCACCTGCTTGGCCTTCCAGAAGAAAGCCTCCTGGAGACAAACAGCAGGGATGGGCATCAAACGACGAATCAACAATACAAATTCTAGGGGAGCTGCAGATCAGAATCCCAGAATTCTCCTTTTGCTCCTCGACATCAATCCCTAAGTCACATACACATCCCTCCATAATCCACATATACCTCATTCAGAACTCCAACCCGTTTCCATACCGCAGTTGCAAACAACAAGCCCCAGTGCTCAAACAAAAGTCCTTCTGCAACGTGGCGAGGATCTGCACCGCGCTTGAGGATGGCTTAGGGGTTTTGTACTAATTCCTAGAATACATTAGCTTATGAATAGCTATGTAGCAATCGTCACACCATAGCACGCCATCATATCCTGATCAGAACATGATTCATTCATGAGGCCTGAAGCATTGTGCACTCGGTGAGTGGCTTTGACTCCCAACTTGCTGTCATGCAGACGCCCACAAGCAGTAAGCGCCGTTTGGCAGCGTGTTGAAAGCAATTTAGGCTCATGGCTACGGCATGCCTAAGCTCACCAGAAAAGACTCGACCTGCTTGGGTTTCAGGAGCTTCATTTCCCGCAACCATGCTTGGCGACGTTGCCAATTTGAGCATATGGATCGTATCATGGACCTCTTGAGCGTGGCTGTGGATAGGAGCCATGTTCCCATCTGCATAGGCATAGCCGGCAAATCATACACAGTAGACAGCGGGCAAACAGAGAGGAAATGGAAAAGAGAATCAGCCACTCGGTTGCCATGTGTCAAGCAAAACAAGCAGCAGTTGTGTCGAGATACGTGTGAGTCTGCAGACAATGAAGGTGACATGTCTCCTGCCCGCAGGCCCTGTCCACCACAGAACAGTCGGAGCACAAGAATGGAGCATTCCGTTTGCAGCCAAGTGTATTGGAAAGTGGGTCAAGTTGCAGTGCCGAGTACAGCTGTCGACCACCTCACGCCACCCCAGTTCACGGCAGGTTTGACGGTACTGCTTCAAATGAGCCCAGAAAACGACACGATCTGGAGGGGAATCCTGGGCAAACACATTCCGAAGGTCGCCGCTAACCTGATGCGCCCACGTGCCAGGCACAGTGCATGCTAAGGGAAAGATACGGTGCATCAGGTTGTTCTCGTCATGCCTCATGCGACCCCAGAAACTGAGGCGGCAAGCACCATGTAGGTAAGACCATGGTACCCATCCCAGGCATGCAAGCGGGGATGGCTGGGGCGACCTTTTGTTGTGACCAAGAAGCATGCGACCGGCCTTGCGCTGTAACAGGTCAACCCACCTCACCTGTGCAGGAGAGAGTGGAATGGCCGCTACCAGCCACCAGACCAAAGGCTCAACATATTGGATCCACAGGCGTTCCAAGTGAGCTAGTGGTACTTGATTCACGCGTGCCCATCCTACCATGGTGCCAGTTTTGCGCAGGACTCTGTCACCCATGTCTTTTAGAGCTGCACCAACACATCCTGTGGCAGAGAGTGAGGCTCCCAAGTACCTATACGACGAAGTCCGCGGCAATGGCTTCCCATACAAATACAGGTCACGATGGGACTGTGAGCCCAACTGTTGGGAGATAAGCACCGCTGACTTATCAGCTCCGAGGTTGAAAAGCATACGAATATGGTGCGCCCAGTCAGAAGCAGTATCCAGTGCGCGCTGCGCCGCACACCAGTCACCTGAAAAAAACGCCATGTCATCAACAAAGCATGAGAGGCACATGGGCCCCATCCAGTGTGATGTAGCACGGGGTGTCCTGATCACAAAACCCATCGTAGAGAACCAAAGTGAGCGCAACAAAGAGAGCAGTGGACAAAGCACCACCTTGCGGTAATCCAACTTCATGCTTGTGCGGGTTACGAAGGCGCCCCATAACAAATGGCTTTGACCAGATGCTGCTCAGCAGTGTGTGGATGATCCGAATGTCATCGTCACGCAGATGTGGTACCCTCCGCAAACATGAGATGACGGCGAGCGGTGGCGGTCTGCAATAGGCAGACTGACCATCCAGGAGGATCACCACACAATCAATCACATGTTGAGCCCTTAGCCTTAGCAGGTCGCCCATGAACGCTATGGCGAGGTCAGGGCCTTTGCTACCTCCAAGTTGCCACGGCAGTGCTTGCACGCGAATAGCAGGCCAAATGCGCAGAAACAAGATCCGATCAAGGAGCTTGAAGCCCAGCGGCAGACTCAATACGATTCTTGGCCTTGCCTGGCTTGAGGAGTGGTATAACGACCACATGGCGCCACACTGGGGGTATGAAATCGCACAAGATGGTCAAGTTGAGTAAGCCTATGAGACAAGCTCGGAAAGGCTCACACGGCGGCTTCAAGATGGAAACAGGAATAGGCTCCGTGGATGGTGCAGCAGCCGAAGCATTAATCCCGGCTACCGCATCGCATAATTGTATATTGAAAAAGTGAGGTATACCGAAAGTATGACACAACCGTGTTGCTAGTGTATCGCCCGCATGTTACTGCAGGTGTACAAGCTCGAACTCCGGTACCAATAGTAAACTGCCAGCAAAATCTCTGTATGTAACTATTAGCTACATGGCACTAAGTGGACATGCATGCAATGCAAGAATGTATGTAAGTGGTATCGCTTGGTCATATTGCTGATCTCTCGCGGCATGTTGTGGCTAACTTCAAAACACCTTATCAATGCATTCCTTGCATATTGTTTTGGAATTGGGTAGGCTAGCAGCTGACATGCGCACGAGTGATAAGGGGATCTTTTGCAAGAACTCCTGTTGGGGCGGCAGAGTTCTCACTTCCACCTGAGTTCAGAAACATGAATTTGAGATGAGTCAGGCAAGACATTCCAATAGCATTGGGAGCCTAGATCACTTGGATGGCTTTCCTTTCAATGCACAATCTCGGATCGGCAGCTTCTGTAGATGAACCCAAAAGGGCACACCGAAACCGAGGGTGCAATTCAGGCCTCCTCCACGGCAGCATCCATGATGCAAGCCAAGCTGGCCCCATGGAGGGCTGAACAATGTCAATGTTTCCGAATTCCCTTTTGCTCAGGTCCCCAACTTCAACGCCTAGGTCTTCTCCTGGATCTCACGGAACACACTTGGGTGTCAAAAGGCCAATGGTTTGTGAAGGGGCCATTGCGCATGTTTGATAAGCTGGGTTGGGTTGGCATGGTTGGCTTGGGATGTCTACAGGCATCGAATGGCTGCCCAAACATGCGCCACGCAAATGCAACATAAGCGTACCAACAAACCTTCGACCGGTCTAGGCTGGGCTGCGTGACTTGCAACGTACCTTTTTTCAAACTGTGTTGGGAGACACAAAGCAAACCGACCAGCTCGGTTGGCATGGAGGGGATGTGCATGTCAAGCATTGTGCATCAGCAGTTGCGGGTCGCCCAACAGGTTCCTCAAACGCATGGACATATTATATACATACATATGCACTCTCAAGGTTGCATACAACGACAGCACATCAACGCGTCTGGCAGGTGACACTACGGGAAACAAATGCGAGCGGAGCGGAGTGGGTATGGATCCCTTCACAGGTGGAAGGTTTCTGACCACGCACATCATGCGTCAACGTCAGCTGCCGCTTTCCGGCCGGATGGTAAACTCGTTGTGAAATCCAGCAGTCCAGCAGGCTGTGGCTAGACAAGTGAGCATTGGAATATATTAGTTGGCCCACTCAACTTTGCTTGTGCTAATACGGTCTAAGCCCGGAAGTCCGGGCAAACTTCAAAAATGTCACTCCCTCCCCAGAGCTATGAAAAGCCGAATGGCTCGTCCTCCTCATCACATTGCGTCTCAGAGATGCCTTCCTGAGCCGAGTTCTGAGATTTTTTCCGCGTGAACATGTGGGTGGTTGTCAAAATTATGGTCCCTTTTTGGGTCCCTATTATAATACGGCACCTAATATTTAGGGTACCCTTAAAAAGGGACCATAATTTTGACAACCACCCATGTGCCTGGAGACCCCCATGCCGGTAACAAATGATGTTCAAAAAATGGATGGCAAGATGAACATGCTACCAGTACCAAGGCCTAGTCTCCAGCTCTGACGGAGTGGCGTCCGGCCTATCACCCAAGGACCAGCCTCAGCAGACTGCTTCAAAGCTACTACCTTTCCGGAAGATCCTTTCGAGGAAAGTGGCCTATGATCTATGTGTCTTCTTATGTGCTATGATAAAATTGACGATAAGATAACATTGACGATAAGCCTTCCACAATGACGACATGGATGTTGCAGTACGGCTATTTAAAAAAAAATCACTGACCAAATTCGCTTTATGCAGGGATACCAAGCACAGCAGATGAAGGGTGCTGATAGCGTTTCTAACGTTCCAATCATACGTCATACAATGAAGTGCTTGCCGCAAGTTGCATGGATACAGAAACAACGGGGCCAACACATAAAAGGATTGGCGAAGGTGCTAAGCCGAGCAACCAGCGAGAGACAGCCACAGCCTCCCTTGGGTGGGACTGTCGTCATCCTTCTTTGCTCGCCCCTTGTCGGCAAAGTACAAGTTGACTTTCTTGGCCTTCATGTACTTGCTAGGTTTGTCCAGCCTTCGAATCCACATGGAACGCAATGTTCTAGGCTCTGGAAGTTGGCGCCGTGCAGAATCTATGTACCTGGTCACTTTCGCGTGGATCTTCTCCCAATCCGTCGGTCGGATCAGCCCTTTCAAGCTGGGGCCATTGCTGCACTCATCCGGAGATATGTTCTTATAATTGAGGTGTACTTGTTTGATGTCATGCTCCAACGAAGTCG